>JABSNV010001374.1:0-67860 GCA_024085815.1 Flaveria linearis
ACAAGTACTGAAGACAAATTGTTCACAAGCTCTGAAGAAGAATTTATTTCATCCACTAATGAACATTTGTTCACAAGAGCTGAGGAATAAATATTCATAAGAGCTGAAGGCCAATGCATCTGAAAGTCAGCCAAAGATGATGAGTAAATGTTGAGGTCAGCATGAAACAATTGAATTGACGACAACAGCTGATGAGTAATTTTACTCTTTAGCTGATTCAACATCTGATGTTTCATAACCAAACAACTGAAGGACAACACCATGTCTTCAGTAGTTTTAACAACTACTGAAGACTAACACTAAGTCCTCAGTTGTTTACAACGTCTGAAGACATGTCTTCAGTAGTTTATAACTACTGATGACTAACAGGTCTTCAGTCGTTCCAACATCTGAAGGGCAAAACCAAGGTCTCAGCGTTTTCAACTACTGAAGATAACACCAAGTTCTCAGATGTTATAACTTCTGAAGGTTAAAACCACGTCATCAGTAGTTTCAAACAATGAGACTCACACCAAAACCTTCAGTCGTTTCCTTTCAGCTGTTTCCTAAACCCTATAAATACCCAACCCTACCTTCAGAGTTTTCATTCTCACTTGACCTAAAATTTCAAAAACTCTGAAACCCTTCCTACACCATTAATGGCGACCATGCAACTAAACCACGGCACAACTGTGTCGCATACCTCATAAAGTCACCATTTTGGACAAGTTTGATCACGTCATTGATCTCATGGTTGATCCCCACTTTAAACGACCTTTCTCCTCAATCCCAAATCTATGCCGATTCCTTATCCCAGTTCTGGACGAATGTCACCATCCAGACTGGAGCGAACGACGCCGAGGTCTCTCTCGGTTCGGTCGTCAACACCAAACAGGTGGTCATCACTCCAGCATCATCCGACAAACCCTAAAACTGGATGATGCCTTCCCCCGACTACCCCAAAGGCACCCTTGATCTTTCTTTTGCTGCTATGTATTTAGGGTGACCTATCAGCCTCTACCCTGCTCAAGAAACATTTCCATGACCCCGAACGCCTCATATTTCATATGGTCAATGTTTCTTTAGCCCCGAAGACATCCTCATGGGACCGATGTCCACAAGGTGGCATCAGGTATTGTACTCTATCCTTGAAAAACAACCACTAAATTTTTCTGAAATAATTTTCTTGGAACTCAAGGACATGGCCATAAAACCTTTTGCTAACCGCTGGATACTATATCCACGGTTCATAATGGCCATGATAGAGGACCAGCTTCATGCTAAGGGACTAGTTGGCACTGGAGTCCCTGCCATGGCTGTATTGCCTGAGGTATACTCCAGGCACAACACAGAATAGACACTCAAACAGGCTGCCAAGCTGCGCAAACCACGCAGCTGGAACCCACAGCCTCCACCTCCAAGTCCGAAGTCCCCACCAAACCCAAACCCAAAAGAAACCCAAAAAGGCTACTCAGGGAGATGAGTCCCTGAGGATGCCCCTGCACAACAAACGCAGGAAGTGACTGCTGGCCAGATTCTCCCAGCAATCACCACGACTCCACCTACCACAACTGCACAGGCTTCCTCTTTACAGGAGCTGATGCCAAATTTTGGGGCTGCCACATCTAGAACCATTCTCAATTGAGGAGGTTGCCATTGAAAAGCACACTCCTCCCCATGTGCATACAGTTTCTACCCATCTCCTACTGCAACCGCCCCTAAAAGCCCTACATTAATTATTGCAGAAGTGTTGACCATCTTAACACTCAAACTCTCCCCAGGAACCAATCTTAACTGGGCAACCTCCAACTGAAGAGAGGGTGGACACAGTGTTGATGGGAGCCCAAACACAGAGAATCACAGGTCTCTCTCCAGTGTGGCAAGGGAGATGGGATATTCTGGTGAGGCTGCCACTCCCCTGCACCAGCACATGAGCAGGAAGAAGTGGTACCATCAATAAGACCTCACCAGAGGCAACTGCAGATGATGGATCCAATCGGAGGGGAAGTCCCTAGAACCAAGAAAAAGGGGCACATGCAACTACTGAACCACACTCAGTGCATGTACATCCTGACTCAGTCAGGAGGTCAGGTGATTCAGTGCAAACTGATGATGACCTGAGCTTCTTCTTGATGTGTTGCTCAAAACACAATCCTTAAGGATGAGGTGAGAAGACTCAAAGAGCTGCTCACCAAATGTCTCAGGATCAAAGTCCATCTGCCACCATGAACCCACAGATAGCACCTTCACCTGAAGGTCTCTTAAGCACCAACCACTCCCAAAAAACTTGCCCCCTGCCCCTGCTTCTGGCACTACTTCTCAGGAACAGAACCCTCCTGAGCAATTAGTTGCTATCTTTCAACAATCCTTGCCTCTCATCACACCATGATCACAGGACATTATGATCAAAACCTTGGATGAGAGGCTTCCCTCTTCAATAAACCGTTGGTGGAGGCTGCTGTGGCCAAGTTCGTTTCTGATAGTCAAACCCTAATAACCAATGCAACCAAAAAGGGGGAGACATCAGTGAAAGCCAAGAGGAGAGAGTAGAGGAGGAAGGGAAGGAGAAAGAGGTGGAGGTAGAGGTGGAAACGAGAGGGAGAGAGTTGAGGAGACTGAGAGGGTGAAGGAGAAGGAGAGGGAAGAGAGAGCTGAAATGATTAAAGTGGCTGAAAGTCAAAAGGACTTTCATGTCACTTACAAGAAGAAGAAGGAGAGAAGGAGAGGGAGACTGATCTAGCTGTCCTTGTCAAGGAGGCTGATGCTGAACATAGCCATTCAATGGATAATATCATTGATCAGCTGTTCAGGCAAGGCTTTGACACTGACACTGCTATGCTAGATCAGGAGATAAGAAAACTAGAGATGAAAGAGATTGACTACTGATGGACCAGTTATAGCCAAGAGGAAAGAGAGAGACTGAGGCTATGACTAGGTTTATTTCGAAGTACTTGGGGGACCAGTCCTAGAGGTTAAGTCATGGACCAGGACAGCATCTTGGCTATAGCCACCAAGATCTGTTCGGCTGGGGAATTCACTAAGGGACTGGTCATAGAAGCCCTTTCTAAAGCCGGTGGTGGGAACAGGACCTTGCTAGCAAACAAACCAAACCTTCACTCATATCCAGACTCCTAGCAAAGCCTGCCTAATCTCGCACACCAACACAAACCCAAACACACCCACAAAACCAACCCCTTCTCCATCAAAACCTAGCCGATGATGCACCCTGAAGAGGAAGAGAAGGGTGCTGAGGCTACAAGAAGAAGAAGAAGAGGATGATGAGGAAGAAGATAGGCTGCCTCTCTCTGCAGTTCTATCTTTTCCTAAACCCAGAACTTTACCCATCATCCTACCTTACAGATGGAAGCTGTGAAGGTTAAGCTTGAAGAAGAATAGCAACATAGGCTACATGATGATGAGCTGTTGAAAAGAGTAGATAAAGCCTATGCTATTCTCATCAATCATAAATATGAGGAAACAAGCTCTGAGATTATTCACTTTAAGGCAATATTTCAATTTCAAAAGGACAAAGTGAGTATTTGGCCTGATCCCAGGGTGACTCACAAATCATGAAGAAAGACATTCCACAGAGATACAATGGCCAAGTGAAAAGGATTGTAGATGAAGTGATCTCCTTGGCCATTGTAGTATCACCCTGGGGAGATCATAGAAGATTTCAAGAAACCTATCAGGCTAACCTCCCACCCAAAAGATGTTGGAAACAGGGTGGTAAAAAAGGGTTAGTCTACAAGAGGTTTGAGAAAACTTCAGAGAAATGAGCTCCAGTTGTTCTTAGAGGGTAATCACCCAGATGAATTCGCCTATAGGGCCATAACAACTGCGGAGCCAAAAGTGGTAAACAGGCCAAATACATCTCAGAGCTCTATGGCCCTGAGGGATTCTTTGATGGTGAGGCGGAAGTACTTACCATGGAGGAACAAGTGATGTTTTTAGAGGCCTACACCAGAGGAATCCTACAGGCTCATAGTTGGGAAGTAGGTCTTATGGATGGGACAACAACTCTGTGTCCAGTTCCCCAAAACAGAGTTCCCATCCATACTATGCCAACCAAATCTCAGAGACCTCTTCCCAGGCCAGGGCTTAATTGGGTCATCTTCTAAGCTGATCAAGAAGGAAAAAGACCAATCTTCCTGCCATCAATAAGTGGGACTAACAATAAGCTTGAGGATTTGGCTGCATTGGTTCAGGGGGAGATTGTTGGACCAAAAGAAACCAATGAGCTAGATCAGGAAAAATTCTAAGTCCACAAGACATCACAACAACTGCTGAAAGCTTCATCAGTAGTTTGACAAAGACTGAAGACTTCAACAGCTGAAGACCAAAGAACTAAAGATCAACAGCTGAAGACTTCAAGTACTGAAGACTAATCAATTGAAGATCAAGTACTGAAGACTCAAGTACTGAAGCCTCAAGTGCTGAAGACAAAGTACTGAAGATTAACAAACTGAAGAACTAAAGTACTGATGATCAACAACTGATGTACAAAGTCTGAAGACAAAGACTGAAGACATCAGCTGATGACATCTACTGAAGTCATCAGCTGATGAAAACATCTGAAGTTCAAAGTCTAAAGACACAAGTGCTGAAGCTTTAGAGTTGTCACAATAGCTGAAGAAGCATTCTTCAGTTGTTATGATGGTTTACCTTTCAGTCTTATTTCAGTAATTGTAATTTTCCTTTCAGTAGTTTGTAAATGACTGAAGAGTTGTTCTTCAGTTGTTGTAGTTTTCAGTAGTTTCTTTCTTATCAGTAGTTTGTAATAAGTAGTAACACTTAGCATTTGTAAGAAGGTGTTGTGTTTGACATCTTCAGTAGTTTAGGTGTTAGTAGTTTGTTAGAATAACGGTTTGATGTCACTATCAATTGACATCAGCTGACGTCATTCTTCCTATAAAGGGAGATGACCTAATTGTAATCCTGGCCGAAGCGTGTGATTCATAGAAAACACTTTTCGCAGAATTGTTCTCTCTCTCCATAATTTTACTGTTACATGCAAAATCATTTGTGTTCTTGCTTATCTGTTAATTCTCGTGCTAAATCCGCTGCGAATACAACCTAATTGATCAAACTAGAGGCTGAGATCCTTTCATGGTAGTAACCCATTATTGGTATGATGAACTCAGATAGACATTTTATAAGACAAGAAACGATTTAAAAAAGTTCAACGACGTACCATTCACCCGTCGTTGTTGGCTGGTGTTTGGTTGGCGTTGATGTTGAAAGCCCTTCCACGAGCCAGTGGCACAGTTCCTGCATTGCGAGGACATTGTGGACAAATGTGACCAGGCTCACCACAATTATAGCAGGTTCGGTTGGTAAGCATTGCAGTGTTGTTTGGCGCACAAAGACAAGTAGCCACCAAGTGCCTATACTTTCACATAACGAGCAGACTCGGCATGGAGTGTTGCTCGCGTGATGGTACTTGCACGTGTTACAATAGGATATGGACCAACATAAGCTCTAGCCATGGGAGCTTGATTTGCAACCACCATTTGTTTTTGAGGTGCATTTGGGGTGGTCACAGCGTAGCGTTACGTGGTCGGGGTGAACTTACGCTTCTTGTTTTGGGAAGATGACTCGGCCCATACCTCCTTTGTGGCCTCAGGTGTCACCTTCACAGTAGACTTGGAACCCTTTGCCGACATAGTGCCAGCTCTAATATGATTCTCAGTGAGCTGCGCGCAGTGATAGTAATTGCTTCCTCCAAAGTTGTGGGCCTACTACCCACCACGGCATCTTGAATTTGAGGTGGCACCCCCTTGATGAATTTCTCAATGTTACGGGGTACGGTATCCACCGTGTGTGGTAGAAGCATGCTCAATTCATGATGTCGGGTGGAATAAGCCAAGTGATTCCCACCATCTTGTTGAGGTTCCAAAACTCCTCCTCTAACTTTGCAACTCGCTCCTCGGGCAAAACTTTTGGATCATGATATCCTTAAATTCTTCCCAGGGCAACGCCAATGCAACTCAGTTCCACGGTTTCTCTTTTCACTATTCCACCATGTTAGTGCCCGTTATTGAAGGACACTTGTAGCATAGCGAACTTTGAACTCATCGGGGCACTCGCTAACGATAAAGGTGTTCTCCATACTTTCAAAACCACTCGAGAAGTCCAGTGGCTCTTTCTTTTCCGCTAAATCTAGTGGGTTTGCATGAGTTGAAGTGTTTGAAAGTGTAAGGCCCCGTTCCGGGCAACACAGTTGGTCATTCATCGCACATAAACATTTTAAATCGTTCATCTATTTCGCACCGGATTTTAAAACTTTCATTTATAACCAAAAACATGTCATTTCATAACATTACAATATTTGTTTTCATCTCAAATACAATGACATGTCAAAATATGGATGCCAGCCTCATCAACTGAGTAGTCGCCTCATGCCATCCTCAGCAACATATCTGCCAACTGGAAACACTCAAAGTCAGCGTTGCTGAGTGAGTTCTAGTTTTTATATTAAAACATACTTTACTTTCCATCCAAAACCGTTCTTACATACATACAATCATGCCACATACGTACACATAGATAAGATTATTATTATCTTCATCATTCATTCATTAGCTTTCATTATATACCATTCATCGTTCTCATTCACTTTCGTGCATACAATCTTTACGTTCATTCATACGTACACAGAGATAATATTCATTATTATCTTCATCGTTTGTTATACGTCAATATCTTTAACTTTCATATGGATCCTGTCAGGCTTTACCCACTTCATAGCACTCGGCCATGATTACTGTGGTCGAATTACAAGGATCCCATTTCATCCTTACATGCACATTGAATTCTTTGTACCAATACCATATGCTCTACCTCGATCAGTCTTAGCTACTGGGCGTGAATCAATAGAGCGTATGCCACAGTAGTCTTAGCTACTGGGCCGTGAATCTAAGCGTTTGCCACAGTACTAGTAGGTAGGCGATAGAGGTACCATGACCATGGTCAATCACCAAGAAAGACCAATCGACTTATTCAATGTTTGCAAGACTTAATTCGTTTATTCATTAATACATGTACTCATCATCATATCTTTTTCATTCATCCTAATACATGCATTCATCATGTTCCTTCCGTTCATTACCTTCATTCGTTCATCTTTATCTTTCATTACGTTCATTACTTTCGTTCATTTCATACTTTCTTTCTTTCAAAATCATCTCTCTCATTCATCCACTCACGCGATACTCCCGACTCATGTCCGAAGACTGATACTGTGTCGGGGCCTGCTCACAAACCCCCGACTCATGTCCAAAGACTGACACAGTACCAGAGCATGCGATACATTCCTCATTCGTCTCATCTCACTCTCCACGCACTACTCCCGACTCATGTCTGAAGACTGATACTGTGCCGGGGCTGCTCACAAACCCCCGACTCATGTCCGAAGACTGACACAGTACCGGAGCATGCGATCCTCTACTCATTCAACTAGATCCTGTCTCATGCAATATCCCCGATCATGCTCGAAAGCTGATGCTTGCCGGGGCCTGCTCACAAACCCCCGACTCATGTCCGTAGACTGACACAGCACCGGGATACGCGACAAAGATCCCATACGAGTCGATCACAGAGATTGAACTCCATCGAGTCTGTTGCGACACAAAGTCGCTCACCTCATAACTCTCTCTCTTTTCCATCTTGTCTCATGCAATACCCTGACTCATGTCCGAAAACTGATGCTGCGCCGGGGCTTGACAAACAACCCCCGACTCATGTCCGAAGACTGACACAGCACCGGGGTATGCGACAAAGATCCACATTCGAGTCTGTTGCGACACAGAGTCGCTCACCTCATACATACACTCTTTAGCGTTACGTTCGTTCATTCATTATTAATTCGTGCGTTCATTCGTTACGTTCTCTTTCATTATCTTTCACTTACGTTACGTAATACTTTTCATTTCATTCACTAATCATAACACGTAAAGTCATGGAAAAGGTAGACATACATCGACACTAGGAACATCGGCATTTACAGTCATCAGTCATTACCATCATACAGGGCTACATCATACTTAACATACATACATCATGCATATACATGCAATTACTATCATCTTCGGTGCCCCACGTAACTTCTAAGCCTCGATAGTTATCACACATGTACCTATGGGAGCTATCACATCATACCTGCACTTGCTCTTTTCCGAAGGTCAGTAATTACACTATGTCTCTCCTCGTACACAACAGCCCTACTTGGGCGATTGGGCACCCTTCAGTCGCATAGCCCCATGAGACTGAACACTGTGCGATTGACCAATGCGGATGAGCATCCATGCGGATGAAACACCAATCTTACGAATGGACTCTCTATCGTGCGACTGAACACTATACATATGGGCTTCTATTCGACTGAACCCTCAATCGTGCGACTGAGCTACATGCGAATGGACCTATGCGACTGAATCCCTCAATCGTGCGACCCGAACTACTATACGAATGGACCTATGCGACTGAATCCCTCAATCGCATGGCCGTTGGGCGATTGAGCCCCATTTGTACGAATGAGACTCGATCGTACGGTTTGAACATTAGTTTCCTCAGTCGTGCGACTGGCCCTTCAGTCGCCTAGCCCTAACTGGGCAGCGACTGGAGTTCATCACGAACAGCAACCGCGACATTCGGCTTCCAAACTCATCCAGACCTCGTTTGAGCTCAAATTAGCCCCTCTAATCCATAGGAAACATACCTCGACCTCATACAAGCCTATCCTAGTCCGAAATCAAGCCCTAAACGTACCATACACATACACATACGTACATACACGGGTTAAACACCCAAACTCGAAAAATAGGGTTTCAGATGTGTTCCAGCCCCAAAATCATTCAAAAAAGTGTAAAAGAGGGGTCCTAGAACTCACCTTAGTAGCCTTCTTGGTTAGAACTCGATTTGACTCGCTATACATCGATCTTGGCTCAGGAAACGCTTGGACCGAACTGTCTCCTTCTTCTCTTCTTTCCATCTGGTCTCGCGACTACCCAGAAAGGAGTGGGGGCTGCCCTCTTCCCTAAATACTACTGTCCAGTCGCCCGAGGTCTCCATGCGACTGGACCTTCAGTCGTGTGAGCTCCATGCGATTGGACACTCCAATCGTACGATTGAGCTCCAGTCATGCTGTGAGCTTCAATCGCATGACTCCCATGCGATTGGACGCTCCAGTCGCATGACACTCTCCAACTCAAAATTTCCGGGCGTTACAGAAAGTGCAGGTACGAGTGTTCCTTGTTGATTGTTACTATTCTCTCCATGAGCACCGCTATTGTTCCCATTAGTGTTGTTGTTGCTATTAGCCATTAGGGTGCTATTAAGTTCAGCACCATGGTTGGGAGCACAGCAGCCATTTGTCGGGTGATCATTGCTGCAAGCTTGCGGTCGAAACTTCCACGCTTTCCATGATGACGAGACATGCTGGATATACAAAAATGAGTTAGTTACGGGAATGAGGATAACAAATGATAGTAGTTTAGACTAAAGCAAGCTAAGGGTTGTAAGGTACACGGGATGATTCCATTTGGTAACGCATTACCATTTGGAAACGTTGACACGTCAAGGTGAATTGACCAATTGCCTTAGAAACTTGTGTATATCGACCATAGTTTATCACTCATCCCAGAAATCCCCAGGTAAGCATAACTAGTCCCGTAGGATTTATGCGAAATGCTTACCTTAGCCCGGAGGCCTTTTGCCAGGAATCCAGAATACAGGTGTCTATGTGTCACACAATATTCCTTAGGTTCATGAAATCAAAACCTTGATGAGATTTATATAGATTGGACATAACGTCTAAAGATCCAAGTCATAAGCATAAGTATACGATTCCACGTGTTGTCGAGAATAAGATTAAGAGGATTCATGTTCGGGGAGAGTCAAAGATAGGTTTAGGGAGACAAGTAACAACGTTTAGGCAATCCTATGCTAAGGCATCAAATTGCACATAAGAAGGCATAGCATTATATAGCATGCAAACCATATATTTACAAGATAGAAAATATAATTCTATAAGGTTCATGCATATGCTATAGTCTCGGTCACCGTTTCTAATAACCTAAATCCCTATAGTTATGGGCTCTGATACCAATCTGTCACACCCAAACCTTGACGGCGGAAACGTCGAGGTGTGAGGGTTAAGATCGTTCACAGCCACATAACGCTATTAATAATCCAAATATATATTCATAAGTGTCAATTGTACCATTACAAATTAAGTCTCAAAGAAAGTAAATAGATAACATAAGATGTAACAATCCTATTTATTTTGTTTGTTTAACTAGGTCATTCCTAGATGTGAAAGCACTTTAAGAAGTCAATCAAACTTGAGCATTCCTGAAACATGTTAAAGATAAAAGGTCAACAATAATGTTGGTGAGATTTCCATAGTTTCAATACGTAAGTATATATAAAAGATGGCAATCATGTTATAAATTAGAGAACAAAGTAACTAAGGATGTAAGACAGAAGCACAATCAAACCTTGACAAAGTTTTACAAGTCTCAAAACGTTTACAAGTATATACGATTAGCTAAGTGTACTTGGATCAACCAAGCAGGCTTGTCAGGCCCATAGATCTATGACGTCGCCAAGCTAGCAATAGTTAATGATTGTACATATATTCGACATTACATGGTAGTTACAAGGTTCAACTAACCACAACACACAAGTAAATTGACATAGGTTTACAAGAATCAAACGTCTACAAGTGTAATGATTATAAAGTAATATGTTTCACCCCAAAGTGTGAAAATATGAAAAGGGGTATAGAAATACTCACACGGTCAATAAATATATAATTGACAATTAATAAGAAATATATTAGGCAACGTTCAACGTAGTTCTTCACAAGGTACCTAAGTATTATATTTACAAGATTTAAGTTAATATTAAGGCTATTGATTTAACGTGAGCTAGGATTTCAAGTGGAGTTTAGGGGTTTTTGAAGTATTCTAAATAACGTACCAAGGAAACATACAATTTGTGTAAATTATTATAAAGGAAATAATATTAAATCATCCATAATAGCTAGTAAAGTTTAAATATAAAATTTGAATAACATTGATAAAGTCATGATTTTAACGATAATAATTTAAAGGTAATATTTGGACCAACAATAACTTATTAATTATTATTTAAAGTCCATTTTAATAGGAATAACCCAAGAATATCTTTTGTTAATACGTTTTATTAAAAAGATATTTAATTATTAAATTTAGGAGAAAAAGGAAAAAATATACAGAAAATACTTTGATGTCTTTAAAAACATTTAAAGTTTACAAAAACTACTTTATATTTATTAAAAAATTTTGTAATTAAATTGAGGCTGAAAAAGCCTTTAAAAAATATATGAGGTTGCCCGGGTTCGAACCCGGGACCTCAAAGTTGAGATGGGAATGGGAGACCAGTAAACCAGGGCCGAGGCCGTGGTAGATGGTGGGTTCAAAATATTAAATACACAGTTTCAAGTCAACCTAAATCATAAGAACCCTAGAACCAAAGATCGAATCAATTGAACTCGAATTCGTTGTTGATAATGAAATCAAACATAGGGCTTTTGTTCCCCACATGAAATCGAGTAATAACCCTAACGTAGTTAACTGGAATTGTTTGAGATTCGATGGGTACGAATTCGACCAAAGTCACGGTTGTTCTTGATTTGAATTTGATGTGTGTGTGGTTTTTGATGAAATTGAAGGTTCAAAGAGTTTAGGAACCTTAATTTGAGCAGAAGCCTTCTATTTTATTGCCCTAATTCGATTGTTTTATTGCTCAATGGCTATGGGGTTAATGTCGGGTGGTTTCAGGTTGAATTGAATGAGTTTACGACTGTTTCAGATGAAATTTACCTCACCATTATCTTCGAAATGATTGCACCAATGTTCACGTTCGTTTAATTTCAATAATATTGATCTTTAATGGAATAACCGATTGAACTTGAATGAGTTTCGGTTTCGATTTGAACCTGAGTGTAATCGATGTGAATTTTCGAATTAAAAACACACCCCTGAGTTCGAATCTAGATCGGGGACCGGTTTGGTTCATTTTTTTCATGTTAAACGTGAGTTTTGGGGGGTTTTAACCCTCGCCGGAGCTTTGGCGGGCGGTTGGTCGCCGGTGGCCGGACTTCCACCGGAAATACGGGGTTAAAGGGGGGAAACGGTTTGGGTTTTTAATATTTACACAATTAGCCTCTGTGGTTTTTATTTTGTTATTCATGTTTCAAAAGTTCTTTTGAAGTTTCAAAAATTAGAATTACAACCCCCTAGACTTTTAAATCAAAGTTTTATACATGTTTTTAATAATTCTTACAAATTATTGATAACGATATTATTATTATTGTTATTGTTATTAGTTGTCATTATTATTAATGATATTAATATTAATTTATTATTATTATTATTATTATTATTATTATTATTATTATTATTATTATTATTATTATTATTATTATTATTATTAGTTATTATTATCTATACTATATATATAAGCAAATGAGAAGGGCAAGAATGTCATTTCACATAAATCTCTTAAATTTAAGAGTTGTACAATCATTTAAGCACAAGTTACAAGTATTAAAGCCTGGTAGATTGGGTTCTTAAGCCAAAGATGTTTTCAAAATTCAAATACACCCAGATCTCAAACTCTTTTCTCTACAGAACCCTAAATCGTCAGCCACCTCCCCACCCGACTCCACCACCTCCTCCTCTGCCGTCGTCTTCCACCTCCACTACCGGCCCTCCGCCTCCTCCAAGGCAAGCTTCTCCTCCTCACCATCGCCGTCGCCACCGACGGCATGGGGCAGAGCTGCGTCTCCCACGGCCGCAAGACGGTGGGCCAGGTGGCGGTGGTGGTTAACGTCGATTCGGCCGTGAGTAAACCCATTGTGTTTCAGAACGGGTGGATGAAGCTTGGGGGTGAACCGGACCGGTCACCGGTGGCTTGCTTGCATTTGAAGGTGCGAACCGAACCGGACCCCCGGTTTTTGTTTCAGTTGGGGGTGAACCGGAGTGTAGTCCGGTGGTGTTTCAGATTCAGGGGAATATGTTAAGATCAGTGTGCTAAGATTTGATTGTTGATTATGGGTTGTTTAGTGTTGCTATTTGGTTTGTGATTTTATACAGCTGAAATGTCTAGAAGACAAGCTTTGTTTCCTGGTGATTCTGAGTTTCAACAGTTGCTTCATATATTCAGTTTTTCTATAACTTAACTTAATGAATTACATGTTACATTCTTTGTATTCAACTAGACAACATAAAGGTCTAGACTTGGTATAAAATAGTGCAGCCTTAGGAGGCCGACATTTGCATCTGATATTTTTAATTCAGACAAACACAAGATGGAAAGATTTCTACATGCAGGCCGGTTTTCTATTGCTTCAGTATATGCGCCAATTTCTTTTCCTCCTCTTCCTTTGATTGTTTTGAAGAGTAGAGGTGATTCTCTTGCACTGCACTGGCTGCAGTTGGCTGATTAAAAAGTATTGATCCAGATAAAATTATATTGAAAAAGATCATTTTAACCGGGTATGAAACACCTCATATTAACATTAACTTTTATATGCTTTTTTTTCTTAGCACCAGAAATTGTGATTTAACTTTCTTGAATAGTTAATGAACATTGTGTTATTTATTGTTTGATTTTAGGTAAGATATATGTTCCATAATCCAGAAGATGTATGTTCAAAAACAAAAGCTGCAGTAAGATATATGTTCCATAATCCAGAAGATGTGAAATGGTTCAAGGGATGTGTTTCTTTTCTTCATGGTGATATTATTGGTGTAAATGAGCTGACCTGATCCTGAGTCCGGCTCGCTTTGAGTAAGCCAATCTTGAGTAGCTCATGAGCAGTTGTTAGCTCATTTGTAGCCCTAACCGAACATCCATCTATGTGGTTTGTTGCTATTGCTGATGTGTTTGTCATAATTCAGCCCGTGGAAGTGTGGACAAATGGTTAAGGTCTTCTCTGTAATGAACCCATGGCCGATATGAGATTTGCTTAGTGCATTACATGTATCACGTTTTCTTGATTATAATCATAATTCAAATGGTCAATGAAACATATTTTTGACACTGGTGACTGGATCTTTCAATATACAGTCAATCATATTATTATAAGATTTGAACACAAATCTGATTTGAGTTATGAGTCATTCATAATGTAATTTCCTTAAAGTTTATATACAACTCTTGTTGACCCGTCACATTCGTGTTTGTTTCAGTCAACTTAGGAGCATATGAACAGATTTTAATAATTTCCTGGTAACTGTTCATATCATATCTTATTATATCACTTTCATTTTCCATATTTGTTCATCAATTTTTCTTTTTTTATTCTTTTAGGGTCCCTGTGTTTCTATATTTGACCAGCATTCATGGGTGGAAATGTGGACTTCCATGATCATTACTTGAATTCTGGAGTACCTGACGAAATTGCTGATAATTTATCAGAGTTTCTTCCAAATGATGATGGTCTTAGTTATGAGGAGGTTCTCTTGCAGCAGGTAATTATAAATCAAGATCATATAGTTTAAAAAGTTTAGACCTTTATCGTTAACGTCATATGTCATGGGTATTGGTCGATATGTCACAGGCTAGCATGTACCAGTCATTTCAAGAACGTGCTTGATATAGTTTAACAAGAACTATGAACAAATAAGGATAACCAAAGTGGATAAAGATAAACATCATGAGGACGAAAAATTTCTTTAATTGGTCAACAAATTGATACATTGATGCCACTTACTGTTTTTATTATCCCACTAATATGAACATTGCAACCAAGTAAACTGCTTATTGCATCAATGCAGCAGCATGAAATGTGAAAACTATGGCTGTTTTTGCAGGTTCGGATTGCACGTATATTAACACATATGGTCCTAGGATGTGTCTGGATGATGGCCGTGTTGTAAGCAACTTCGTTTCACAGGTAAACTGGAGTCTTTTTTATGAACATTTTTATTCTTTGAAAATGATATAGGGTCACTTACTGGTTATAATGATTCTTGTTTGGTCAAATTTCTTAGTGAGATAGTTTGGTTTTGCAGGCCATTCGTAAACAACCAATGACAGTTTATGGTGATGGAAAACAAACACGAAGTTTTCAATACGTCTCTGACTTGGTATGCTATTCCATATTCGGTAGGATAAATTTATTAAGCCTTTTAGTTTGATGTTAATTCAAGATTGCCCAAGAGTTCATTTCAAATTTGAATCTGATAGCTAATTAAATGGCAAACTACACGAAGTAGGAACAAGCTGTAGACTTTTCCTATATTAGCAACCGACTATAAATTAGCCAGAAGACAGAAATGAACTTATAGTTTATTACCCTTTTTAGCGTTCAACCTCCTTTTTAATTATTTTAATTGAAATTTTGTGATCTCTAATGCTAGCTGAAACATCACGTCATATATGCAAAAAAAATTCTAATTGTAAAGAAAATTAGAAAATAAAAGTATTACAAGCTTGAAAATGATTTACTACAGTTATTGAAGGTCACGTACCATGTGACATATACATTAAAATGATAAATTTATGTCAACGGTGTTAGACAATCAGCATAACTTGCTAACTAAGAAATTATAACTAAAAACAATTGGTAAGAAAATGTAATTTGTCCTAAAATTGTTATTTAAGTGTAAGTTGGTTTCTACGTAGTTTCAAATTTAAAGTTGGTTGCTAAAATCAAGAAAAAAGTATGAAGTTCGTTTCTATTCTGTAAAGTTTATCCTTATTAAAATTTAATTTTTTGGTGCACCAAAATTTTGAGATTTTCTTTCATGTACATAAACTTCAAAAGTTCAAATTAGTTCTGTAGTTAAAGTTAATTCATTGGGCCCTGTGTGTCAAACTTCACCTTAGTTGGATCTTGGAACCAAGGGATTTCCCTTTGTGGTACCTCTAAATCAGAATATCAGATTAACAATGAATAATATTTATCTTTTAGTGGAATGAATAAAGTCTTTGACAATTTTGCTCTTCTTGAATTCAGGTTGATGGACTCATGGCACTAATGGAAGGTGAGCATATCGGACCTTTCAACTTGGGCAACCCAGGAGAGTTCACCATGCTAGAACTTGCTGAGGTTTGTCTGTCTGCTCTCGCACCAAAATTATCCCTTTTCCCAACCCACCCATTGTGGCCCTTCTGGTTTTCAAACTAATCATCAACATATGATCTTTGGTATTAGGTGGTGAAAGAAACTTTTGATCCGAGTGCTACAATAGAATTCAGAGAGAACACTGCTGATGATCCTCAAAAGAGAAAGCCAGATATTAGCAAGGCAAAAAACCTGTTAAATTGGGAGCCTAAAATAACACTCCGTGAGGGTTTGCCACTAATGGCTGTTAATTTCAGAAACCGAATCTTGAATGAAGATGAAGGCAAAGTTGGAAAGTGAGATATTCATGATTCAATACATGTATGTATAGATCCAGCAGCCTATATCTATGTGTTTGTTTATTTCATTGACATATGTTTTTTCCTTCCAAATTTTAGCTGCTGTTAGATTGTAATTCCCACGTTTAGAGGAATTATATCGTTTTTGTTGACTCAAACCCTTTAAAAGTATTGCTTTGTTTGTGTAATAGTCTAATAGATTTTGATGTATCAGAAAAGGATTTTTTTAATGAATTTATGCAATTATTTGCTAAAGAACTTATTATTCTTTCGTTTATAGCTGGTATTCTAAGAACCGGTTAAGGTTTTGTGGTTTAGTATATTAACTGATGTTATTATTAAGGAATCAAAGATCTTGATTTGAGATATCCACTCTATATTTCCCTTACAATATTTTATAATAACCGGTATAGTTTTTAGCAAGAAAATCAACGGTACTAACGGGTCGGGTTGGGTCCTGAAGCTTTAACATAAAATCCATTAGATGATATTTGTTGGCACAATAAAAAAAGGAAAGAAACAACCATTGAGCCCTGAAAGATAGAAAGGAGACACATAACCAGCGCGTACACACACACACAGACACATGACCAGATTGGTTAAGAATGAATGGGTTATTATTTGCATGTAGGAAAGTCAATTTTGGAAGTTATACAAGGAAGACATATCTTCATGTTCCATAGTAATGAAAACTTCAGTGGGAGTAGTGTATCTTCTTGCTTGTCTACTTGAGCCTTTTATGCCATTATTTTCCATTGAGGTAAGTAATTTGATATGCTTCTGTGAAATGACACTTTTATCCCTCCATATATCATAAGTTCAATTTGTTTGCTATAGGTATTCAAGCAGCTTTCTTTGCCCTTTGAACTTTCCCTCTCTAATGAGAAAGGAGATCATGTAGGGAAGGCTAAAAGACCATGGGAGATAGTACCTGCTGGCCACAGAATTGGGACCCCTGTGCCATTATTTAAGGAACTGGTATATAAAAATATGTTCTATTTTTATGGTTACATGTGCCATAGTGAGAGTGATGAATCTGACTTACTGTAATTTGTGTGTGTGTGTGTTATTTGTGTGATGTGCAGAAAGATGAAGAGGTGGAGTTCTTTATTTGTGTAGCATGGGTCAGTCACATGTAGTTGCAACAAAGGTTTGACTTTTACAATCTATGTATCAAAAGAACTAAATGTTCTAATCTAGGTGTTCAACTATATTCCAGAGGCTTTTATACGAACACAATATTAATTATTTTGGTTAATGGTTTTCATTACTTGATATGTGTTGTTATTTTAGTTTCTTTTGTTTGCAAGTAGTGGTTGTGTACTACTCTAATGCAAGACTAGAACTCAAGTGATTATAACAAAAGATTACATTGTAATTAATAGTTTACATGATTAGTTCATTTTGCTAGGCGATATAGATTTAAAGGTCATTTAAACAATAAAGCGAAGGATCTAATTTTTGGTGTGCATTGTGTTTATATTGTGTCAATTGATTTGCTGAACTATTAGATGGTATTATGTTTTTCATCAGAGGAAACTAACATGCATATAACAAAATTTATATTATGAGAGGATTTATAAGCTAACCAATAATCGAGTACCATGTTGTCCTACATAGGCACCGCCGCATCGCGCGGGTCCCTACTAGTTATTGTATAATAACTATCATTATGATTTTACAAATTAAAGGGTTAAAAGACCAATTAAGGTAATATGCATAAGCAACCCATCAGTTTCATGAATGACACAATTAGTCCCTACAAGAATTTAACAATGCTAACTTTAAATTAACCAAAAATTACAAGATGTTACAATATGTTCCAATTGAAAGAACTGGTACTCTTTTTCTATCATCAACAATGAGCTCCATGTCACCTTATTTTAGTTTCTTCCACTTTTCAGGCTCTTACAAGACATTAATGATATGGTAAACACATCCAGTATCAAATACCCATGTGTTGCTAGAAACAATGAAAGTTCAATAACATAAATCAGAATACCTGAAGAAGAGTCTTCACCATTAGCCCCGTTCGCCTTTAGCTTGGCTAGATAGACAGGAAAGTTACGTCTCCAGTGTCCCAAATTATTGCATTCAAAGTAGTGTCGCTCCTTAGGAGGGGTTGCTGCTTTGTTTTAGTGAGTTGTGTGTTGTTGGTGGTATGCTTGGCAGCAACAACTTTACCTTTACCCTTACTATTATAAGTTTTCTTTTCATACATGTTGTCCCCAGTTCATTGTACTTGTTAATGTTTAGATCTTTCTGTTTAAATGATATTGAATACAAGGGTATTTTGGTAATTTCATATGTGTTGGCATGTCTATCTACTATTATGTTTATTGTAATCTTATATCGCCTATATATACATGCTTGACTGAAGAATATATATGTGCTTGCAGAAGTCATTCACATTAATGAGTAATGGCTCGGTATTGTGTTTGACTTAGTCTTATGGTTATCCATGCTTATGAACCAGCAGCACGACTGAAACAGACAATTGGCTCAGTCGCACGACTGAGTCATAAGATTGACTCAGTCATACGATTGAACCAAACGAATAGATCAGTCATACGTATGGATCAATCGTATGGCTTAGTCGAACGACTGAATCATATGTATGGCTTAGTCATACGACTATATACTGCAACCTATAAATACCACTTAATTCGTGGAAAAATGTAACTCTTCAAGATTTTGCATATCGTAGCCGTCCAGAGCGATTTCTAAAGCTATTCCAACTTCATAGTTTATCCCGGATCGATTCCTACCTGTTCTTAACATTATTTAATCGTTAGATTGATCCGGGTTTACAATCTCACTGATTGGATTGCCGTTCAAATAGGATTCTGTACTATTTGATTCGGTTTTACGTTGAATCTGTTAATACTCCGTACGCAATCGGTCCTAACAAGTGGTATTAGAGCTTGGCTCTTGATTCTTTGTGGATTTGATCGGTGATTCGTTTGAAATAAACGTATTTTATTTAAAAATTCTTTGTTTTTGGTAGGAAACGTATTTTTGACGTGTGCATTAGCAGAAAGTTTTAAACTTTTCGATTGAAAACTGTTCTTGGTGTGTTTGAAATCGTTTTTGAGTCAAAAATTGATCACAAACTTGAATTTCTCAAAAATCAGTATTTTCAATCGCTCGACTGAGTCATCCGCATGATTGAACCCTATCATATCCTTCAATCGCACGATTGAGTCAATCGCACGACTGAACACAATCGCATGATTGAACTAATCACACGATTGAGTCCAGTCGCATCAGAAGATCAGATTTGATTATTGACTTCGTGTTTCTTCAAACTTTGAGAATATGGACAATAATAACTCAGCCTTTACTGCCAAAAAGGACTCAAGGATTCAAAACTTGTTATTGTTAGAAAATGAAATCGAAAACAGTAACAAACCGCTAAAACTGTTAACTCTGGATGAATACCCTCATGGAAACAACGTTTTGAGATATAGCTTAATGGAGTGGACCCGAACTTATGGATAGCAATTGAGACAAGTTATTCTACGCTTGTTGGGGCAAATGGTGTTAAACTTACTCTAAGTGGAATGAATGAAGCACAAAAGGTAGCTCACCATGTTGAGAAGAAAGCATGTGCTATATTGACCCAGTTAATTCCAACAGACATATTTCATCAGTTCTCAGAACATAAACGGTCAAAGAAATTATGGTCGGCTTTGGAAAAGAGGTATGATGGTAATGCTACTTCAAAGACCCTGAAGGCCAAGGCTCTCAAGAAAGAATTTGACAATTTCTCATCTATCAAAAATGAATGCTTGGATGATATAATAGACAGATTTTATCATTTGATGAGTGAACTGCGCACACATAGGGTTACTACATCTATAGAAGATAAAGTTGCAAGTTTTGCTGATGGGCTGCCAGATAAATGGGATCCTTTTGTTTTAAATCTGAGATAAAATGATGTATTAGCTACTCTTGACATTAATGACTTTATCTTGAAATTGAGAGATGAGGAACTAAGGCTTAAGTACAAGTCTAAGAAGGGATGATATACTCAAAATCCATCTCTGTATAATGTTATTCCTAAACCAGCTTCTTTAGGAGCACCTATTCAGACAGCTTTTGTATCGAATACCTCTAGGCATTCCCAGAGTGGGTCATCTGGAAGTCAATTGTTTAGATCATCAGGTTCTCAATGCAACAACTCTGACTTAATATCCCAAAGCTAAAGACAGAGAACTTGGAGAATGTTACTGTTGATGTTGCCAAGGAGCATATGACCTACTAGCTATAGTTGTGTATACATATGATGGGTTGGTTGCTGGAAAAATAGTAAATTGTCATCTTGCTGATGAAGATTATGAGAAAGTTGATGAGGCTGAATTGGAGAGAATGGACATAATGTGGGCTCTTGCTAGTGCTATTAGAAGAGCAAAGAAGTTTGTGAAGAAGACTAGACAAAACCTGATTGTTACCAAGGATACAACTTTTGGTTTCGATAAAACAAAAGTCACATGTTTTAACTGTGCAGAAAAAGGTCATTTTAAAAGAGAATGTGTGAAGCCTAAGAAGACTGGAAATGGTAATCCTTTCACCTCAAACAACCGACAAGACAAGGAAAAGAAAGCGACTTCAACAAGCCAGGGTTCCAAAGCTATGGTGGCTCAAAGAGATGAAGGACAGGACTGGACTTTCACGTTTATTTCTGATGGTGAAGCTAACGTGGCTTTGGTGGATGATCTCGATGATGATTCAGCAAGTGAAAGAGAAAACATGGTTGATAGTGCTAACTCATACATAAAGGAAGCCATGGAAGCAGTGGAACACATGATTGAAGATGATTTTTTTGCTGCGAGCACAAAGTCTACAAATAACGAGCAATCTCACTTTGCTCTAATGGCTGACACCTCCAGCACGTCTTAGGTAAGTAAGCAAGATAAACTTTTTGATAAACATGCTTGTGATGAGAACAATAAGTTTCGTGAAAACATAGACTTAAAATTTGCTAAGTTGTTAGATCACAATGATAATTTAGTAAATGACTTAAGACTATGCACAGAAGCTGACCGGGTGCTAAAAAATGAAAGCAGCTTCAAAGAAAAGATTGATTTGTTAGGGAAGCAGCTTAGGGAAACTGAAGTTGTTGCTTTTAATCAAGCTAATGACATTAAGTTCTATCTAACAACTATAGAGGAAACAAAGAAAGAAAAGGTCATTCCTCAAGTTGAAATTGAATCTTTAAATTAGAAACTACACAGCTTTGCAAGTTCCTCTCACATCGTTAAGAACTTACTTAAAGATAGAAATGGGGGGAAAGGATTGGTTATCAAGAAGTGCCGCCACCACACGCAATCCTTTTAAACACAAAATGTAGGCCCATAAATAATCACCCAATCAAGGATCATGTTGTGACCACTCCTCTAGTCAGTGATCCGGATGCCATAGTTAAACCTGTACAGCCGGTTATTGACCAGAGTGCATCTACATCTGGCACTAAAGATGAGGTAATCATTGAGAATCAAGATGAAGAAGATGGTCATGCAACTCTAGGTTTAGGTCCCAAACTGTCTATTTCAAAATAAAAAATTTCTGAACCAAGATTTCATAAAAACATTCATCATCAGAATCTCAAGAAAACAAAAGAAAGTGCTAATCAAAATATGAAACCAATCAAATTTGTGAAAGAAGGTTAAAATCCTAAAATGGAGAAGAAAAAGACCAATCCTAGACCATACTTTCCACCACACAAAAGATCTCCCAGGATAGTTGAATGGAGATCCTACTATGGATATGGAGAAAGGGGACATATATCTCCTAATTATCCCACTATCAAACACCTAGACGGGGAGTTGAAAACTTTTATAAAAATAAACCAAAGTTTACAAAATTAAGATCCACCACTCCTCCACCACACCACAAGAAGCACAGACAAGCCACTGGAAAAGCTGTGATGGCTGAAGTGAAATATGGTGATGAAAGAAAACCATGAGTTTAAACAATCAACCAGTCATTTGTTTATCATAAACAGTCATTACATAAAACTGGCACATGGAAAGCCAAATCACCTAGTGTATCTGAGAGTGAGGACAAGATGACGGATGTAGGCTCCAAAACTTCACAAGGACAGTGGGTGGAGTTTGTAATGTGTGATGCCTCTGGGAAACCCAAGCCCGTAAAGGCTTGGGTCCCACTCCTAAACTAATTATTTCTATATTATGCAGGTTGTCTGCTACAGTGCTATCACTAACACTTGGATTATTGATAGTGGGGCATCCAGGCACATGATCGAGAATCTGTATATCCTTTTCAATGTCAAAGAAATCAAAGGGGGGCAAGTATCATCTGCTGGAAATAAAGGAGGTTATACAACGGCACAAGGTGAAGTGGGAAACAGGAAAGTGAACTTTGATAAAGTAAATTATGTTCAACAACTGGAGAAAAATTTATTATCAGTTTATATGTGACAAAAGGTTTAAAGTGATGTTTGGTGATAAGAAGTGCTACAAACTAAAGAAGGAATATGCTATTCCTGAGGAGCAAATTTAATCTCAGATTCGAGATATAACGATCTGCATGTCTTGGACATTGTAAGGTTATTAGTAAGGCTGATGCAACTCAAACACCTAAAGTCTTTCCTCCATGCATGCACATGTACACTGAAGTGGAATGCTTCGGAAGATTCACACTGACTTGGAAATTATTCTAAGTGTGAAATTTTTTCGAAGCCAAGACCAATATCTTTCGAAGCCAAAAGATGAAGTCTTCCAAAGCTTCAAGGACAAAGTCTTCCGATACCAACCATTGAAGACAGATTTCTTCCGAAGACTTTTATATTACATGCTTTATCTTATGTACTTTTTACCTAAAGCTGAACCACTTTCCGCTGCCACTCTAATAAATCACCAACCTTTTCATGAGTTGGTGAGAGGTCCATGCTTTTGGTAAACTGTACATTGAGATCTTGAGTCAGTAACTTTCCACTTTATGTACTTTATCCTTTTTGTAATATATTAGGATGTGAGCTATGGCATGTCATAGTCACTAGTCAAAAGGCAATCTGCCTTTTGATTCTATATGGATTTTGTTGTCTAGTTCATGTATCTAGCTGGCCTTCAAAGTATGGTCGGCTGTAGGTTATAGTATAAGTATTTTCTGGTCCTTGTAACTAAGTAAGGTTTTGAGTTGAACTTTGTAAACCACTTTGTAAGGAACTAGAAGATCAATATACTTAAACCTTGAAAACCAACTGCTTGTGTATTGCTCTAGTTTCTGTCTCATTTACATCTTGTGTTTCTAAGTTCTCTAAACTCAATCTTATCAGTTCTCCATTTGAATTGTTAATTGTTGAAATACACTCTGCTATTTGTGTTGTTGTGTTGTTGTGTTGTACAAGTGCATAAGCCCTTCACCCGGTCCTGCAGACATGTCAAAGGCTTCTACCACCGAATCTGTTGCACAGTGCTTCTTGTCTAAAGATACAGAGAAAGAATCCATCTCATGGCACCGGAGAATGGGACACATCAATCCGAGGAAGACGAACCACTTGGTTCAAAATGGTCTGGTTGAAGGAGTTACTGTCAAAAAATTTTAGCTTCCAGATTGATGTTTCTCATGCAAGAAAGATAAACAGACCAAGAAATCTCATAAATCTAAGAAATTTCATTCAATTGAGATACCACTAGAGCTTCCGTACATGGATTTACTTGGTCCTGTTAGTACTAGAAGTATTGTAGGGGACTTGTACTGCTTTATGGTAACCGATGATTACTCGAAGTATTCATGGGTCATGTTTCTTAAGGCAAAATCAGAGACTTATGAGTCACTCAAGGTTTTAGTTACTACACTAGAATCTCTTTATAAGTTGAAAGTGAGGAAGATTCGTTCAGATAACGGCACACAGTTTAAGAATCAGTAGGTGGGCACCTTCTGCCGAGAAAAGGGTATTGTTCATCAATTTTCTTCCGTTTATACTCCACAGATGAACGGAGTAGCTGAACATAAAAACCGAAGCTTGATTGAAACTGCGAGAACTATATTGGCAGATTCGAAACTGTCAGTTCAATTCTGGAATGAGACAATTGCTAATGCATGCTACACTCTCAATCTAGTACTTGTTGTCAAGCGTCATGGAAAAACTTGTTATGAGTTGCTACAAAAACGTAAACCGAATCTGGAGTATCTCAAACCGTTCGGAGCTCCATGTATGTTGTTGAAGAAAACTCAGACGTGCAAGTTTAGTGAAAAGGCAAAGGAGGGTATTTTTATTGGCTACAATACTCCTGACAAACGGGTTTACAACAACACTACATGTCACGTTGAATTATGGTGCAATGTGGATGTTCAACGCTACACCACCCCTCCTGCAAGGAAAGGACCATCATCATTCTTTGATTATGATGGATTTTTCAAATCCTTTAATCTGCCTCCTGAACATTCTAAAGAAGAAATGATTACTTAAATAATGTATGATATTCTTAATACTCTTGATCAAACTTCCGGCTCTACGGCACCAATCGATGGCGTTTTTAGGACTTCAGGAACTGACCAAGAAGTCAGTGACCACTCCTCAGACGATGAGGAAAAGGTAAATGAAACTTCGAACAATGAGGAGCATGAGAACACCGTTGAAAGTTCACCAGTGGGTGCAAATGATTCTACGAAATCTTTAGGGACAAGTCAACTTATAGCCACGGAAGATGAACCAGTGATCACTAATTTTTAAAATTAAGTAGTTGTTCCTACAACTCCAGTGACAAGGACTAGTGTGAATCATCCCCGGAAAACATTATCGGGGATCTTATCTCTGGGGTGTAGACAAGAAATCAACTTTACACTGCAGACTATGCAGTAGTGATGGAAAAGGGATATGTTCATGATGGGGCGTATAAATGTTTTGTTTCTCAAATTGAGCCCAAGTATGTGAGTGATGCCTTGAAAGATGAGGCGTAGGTTAACGCGATGCAAGAAGAACTTCTACAACTTAAGAAACTAGGTGTTTGGACACTAGTTAATAGACCGAAGGGTGCCAAAGTAATCGGAACAAAATGGGTTCTTCGTTGCAAGAAAGATGATCAGGGGGTCATAATCAGATATAAAGCACGGTTAGTGGTCAATGATTTAGACAAGTTAAAGGTGTTGACTACAATGAAGTACTTGCACCAGTGGCTAGAATAGAAGCAATCAAGATCTTCTTAGCCTATGCATCCTACATGAAAATCAAGGTTTACCAACTGGATGTGAAGAGTGCTTTTCTTCAGGGGGATATCCATGAAATCGTATACGTTAGTCAACCCGAGGGATTTGAAGATCCTTATCATCAGGACGGGGTATATAAATTAGACAAGGCTTTGTATGGGCTGCATCAAGCCTCTCGAGCCTGGTATGAGAAACTCTCCACACATTTGCTGAAACTTCGTTTTCGTAGGGAGTAATTGACTGCATGTTATTCATAAAAGAAAAAGATGGTGACTTGCTGATGGTTCAGATATACGTGAATGACATAATCTTCGGTTCTAAAAATGAAGACTTGTGTAAAGAATTTGAAACAGTGATGAAAGCTGAATTCAAAATGAGTGCCATAGGAGAAATGAAGTTCTTTCTGGGTTTACAGGTGGATCAGAAAGCTACTACCATTTTTCTGCATCAGACTAAATACGTGAGAGACATATTGATTCGTTTTGACATGGAGAATGCCACTGTTGCCGGTACCCCTCTTGCCACGAATTACGATGTGGCACCTGATGAAAACGGGGATCTGGTTGATTCCACCATGTATCGGGGAATGATTGGATCTCTTATATATTTCACAGCTTCTCGTCCAGATATCATGTATGTCACGTGTCTCTGCTCAAGATATCAGTCGAAACCGAAAGTGAACCATCTTATTGGGGTGAACGGAATTTTCATTATCTGAAGGGTACACCAATACTCGGATTGTGGTATCCTTATGATGATGAATTTGAACTTACTGCTTATAGTGACTCGGATTATAGAGGCTGTAAGATGAACTATAAGTCAACATCTGCAGGGTGTCAATTCTTTAGAAGACGGTTAGTCACTTGGCAATGCAAGAAGAAGACCTCTGTTACTCTGTCAACATGTGAAGCTGAATGTGTTGCTACGGCAAGCTGTTGTTCACAAATCATATAGGTTCAACAGCAAATGCGGGACTACGGTTCGAAATTTACTAACACTCCTATTTTTGTTGATAATTCCACTGCTATTGCTGTCACTAAAAATCCGGTCCAACATCCTAAAACTAAACCCATCGGTATAAAATATCACTTTATACGTGATTGTTTTGAAAAACATTTAATTGATGTGATTAAAATTAACACGGACTTTCAAAAAGCCGACCTCTATACAAAAGATTTTGATAAACCGAGATTTTTCTATCTACTAGAGGTTAACGGTATCAAAAAAAAGATGATGTGATTCCGGAGGAATCAAGTCCATAGTTCATTAGTCTTATCTTTTATTTTTTACGTCTAATTTCAATTTTATTTTTAGTTCTATTTTTTATTTTCTGTCTTTCAAAATTTCAAAATCACAAAAATTTTCTGTTTTAAAATTTTAGGGGGAGAATAGTTTATTAAAAATAAATGGGGGGCGGATGCGCAGGAAAGCTAAAATGCAAAGACAACAAACCAGAGAAACCGATTCATTACTATGAAGATTGGTATTACATAGGCATCTAGTTGTTTTGGACACCAAAAATATTTTCCTTTTTGCATTATTTAGATTATTTTAGTAGACACAGAAAATTATAAATCTAAGATCTCAAAGCCTAATAAGTTGAGAAATGATAGTAAGCTAGTCTGTTACCGCGGTTATATGGAGAAAGTAGGTCTAGGGGGTGCAAGTCCATTATACGTGTTAGAGCATATATTGTCATATATAGTGTGTCCTTCGCTTGACGAATAGTCTAGGCTTAATGTTATACACCTTGTAAACACACGAAACTGGGTCATTCGCAGGAGCATATGCGAATGAGACTCAGTCGTACGACTGAGCCATGCTAATGGACCAGTCGTGCGACTGAGAGATGCGATTGGGGCATTCGTAAGACTGAACCATAAGAATGGTCCAGTCGTACGATTGAACCATACGCATGGTCCAGTCGTACGATTGAACCATACGCATGGTCCAGTCGTACGATTGAACCATACGCATGGTCCAATCGCACGAATGGGCCCAGTCGCATCTAATATGGGCCGAAGCCTATATATACCAGTTTCAATGTGTAGACAGTAAGGGTTTTAAGAGGGAGTCTACCCGGGGCCTAGGTGCTGCCAGATGAGAGGGGAGATCATGCTCGATCTCCCCTTGCCAAGAGTCTTGATTCTTAAGTTGTAACGAGCTTAAAATCGTTAGGTTTTATCAATAAAATCATTTGATTATTGTTCGTGTTATTGATTGACTGTTGGTTTATACTGTTATTTATCCTTCCGTCAAGAACGTGCTCGGATGTCTACCGATCCAGTGACTTCACAATTGGTATCAGAGCCGGTTACTGCTAGAATGATCTAACAATTATTCTAGCAACCCGAGCTCTTGATCTCTGGATCTATTTCAGGTTCTTTGACGTTAAACCTACTTCATGTTCTTCGTGTTTTGCTCAGATCTCATGGTGTGTGTTGTTTTTATGTTAAAATCGAACTCGAAACCACATTCTGATCACTCTTGCGAATCTGATGATGTCTATTTTGGTTCGAATCATGTAAAATTCGTCGGATTAGGGTTTTTGACAGCCTTGGCGGCTGCAGATCTGAAAATCTGCGTTCAGACCCGTTCATGCGATTGGGCCATGTGACTGGGCCTTGGCGGCTGCAGATCTAACCCTTTCGTGTCTTTCATTCGCACGACTGACCCATTCGGAGTATCCATTCGCACGAATCACCCATTCGCACGTATGTCTTCATTCGTATGTTCTAGTTGCACGAATGTGCTGTGTACCAGACAAAAAAAAAGAGTCTGGAACAGCTTCTTGCACGAATTTTTCCCTAAACCATTTTTATCAGTCGAGAAGCCTTCTCAAAAATTTTGGTAAAATTTTTTTTGGGAAAATTATCGGGTCATTTTTCGGTTCATTTTCGGGTCAATAGTGAAAATTTTCCTGGAGAGTCTATGCAAGAGTTGAGGATGAGCAAAGTACATTCACCCTAAGGTTCTTATGTCAAACAAGTTCGATGGATACCCCATTATTCGTTGGACTTCCAGAATAGGTGAATGTTGTTAGAACACGAAAGAGAGAAGAGAAGATGTCAGCTGTCAGTGCTGATTTTGTGGGGTAGTCAGGAGCATCTGACTATTTATGGGCTAATCATGTTATATTTATCCGCACAGAGAGGATTCTCATTCTTAGGGGAAATCCATGTATAGAGAAACTGAAGACGCAATCAGAAAGTGATGATGTGAGCAGGTTTCTGATGATGAATCTACGTGCATGCTGATTTGTTTGATATTGTCAGCTGTGGATTGGAACCTTCAACCTTTTGCCCAATACACCGTATGAAGATGCCAGGAGAGCACAATGTTTATATATTGGGATATGCTGAACGTGAGGGGGAATTTCTACAGTTGTTAATGTTAAACAGGTTAGACTGTATGAAGATTGAAGCAATGGAAAACTGTTCATGTCATTATCTGGAAAAATCAGTCATATGGGGAGACTTGCTGCTATGATGGTGTTCTGCAAAGTAAACGAAAGCTATTGTGCCTAAATTCATTTTCAGGGATACTGTAGTAACCTGACGGATCGGCAACATTGGCAAATATGGTTGTTCGCTTGATTCTATTGGAAACCAGAGCAAAGATTGACTGAAGATTGTAAGAGGCGTTATCTACTATTCGCAAGCAACGTCCAAGGGGGAATTTGTTGGAGCATATATTGTCATATATAGTGTGTCCGTCGCTTGACGAATATTCTAGGCTTAATGTTATACACCTTGTAAACACATGAAACTGGGTCATTCGCAGGAGCATATGTGAATGAGACTCAGTCGTATGACTGAGCCATGCTAATGGACCAGTCATGCGACTGAGAGATGCGATTGGGCCATTCGTAAGACTGAACCATAAGAATGGTCCATCCGAAGCCTATATATACCAGTTTCAATATGTAGAGAGTAAGGTTTTGAGAGGGAGTCTGCCCGAGGCCTAGGTGCTGCCGGATGAGAGGGGAGATCATGCTCGATCTCCCCTTGCTAAGAGTCTTGATTCTTAAGTTGTAACGAGCTTAAATTCATTAGGTTTTATCAATAAAATCATTCGATTATTGTTCGTGTTATTGATTGACTGTTGGTTTATATTGTTATTTATCCTTCCGTCAAGAACGTGCTCGGATGTCTACCGATCCAGTGACTTCACAATACGATATGTCGGTAGATTCAACACAATAGACTAGTAGACATCATTGGTGATTCACTTAAACTAAATCAATCATCAAGTTGTGGGTTCCCATCTTATCCTGGGTTCCCATCTTATCCCTGGTCTGCATAATCAATAAATTTCCAATAAGGAGTGAGGAGCAAATGAAGCCACAAATGTGTGCTAAAGACTAAAAACCTGAGCGATGAATATGACAAATGTCATGAAGCTTCAAAATAAAAGATTAAATGTAATCAAGTTGATGACAAATGTCATTACTGCGTTAAAAGGTCTTATCAAATTGTTCTAAAAGAAGATAGGTCTTGCGCTTCTCTGCTATGCGGTGGCACTAACCTAAGGCAAAGCATAACCTATATATTCTAAGAATTCATTGTTGTTTATGCCACTCTGCTGTGCGATGGCACTGACCTGAGGCAATGCATCTTTGTGAAATCTCTTAGAATAGTCTCTTCTTTACAAAAGCATCTTCTTTGAGGTGCAAAGCACTGATTTGAAGCTCTAATTTTATTTACCACTGGACCGCTCAAAAATCTCCTGGGAAAGGTTAATTACCATATAAGCATGGGATCCACAAATACTCGTTGATCTAATACACCTAAAATTTATCACCAATGTATGTCAAAAATCTGTGTATGGGTTTAAATGGAGATATATACTGACAATCGTCTTGGGTGCATTTCTCGATGTCTAAAATCAAAGTGTATAGCATAACAGTTCTGGGAAGATCTCCTGCTAGTTCCCTTGATTCTTGGATGAAAAAGAGTTTGTGAAATGTATAGACTAAGTTATTCTATTATTGAAAATATACGAAAAGTCCCAAATAATTGTGTATCTGCCTGTATGATTCCATATGAATTTTTATCTAATTGAGGTTAATGCTCGAAGCTGGTCTGCTCAGGGGGAGAAAAACTCTAAATGAATTTACTGTGTTTTCAACTCCCCTCAAATGAAAAAAATAAAAATACAAAGTTATGTTTTACATTAGTGTTACATTTAAATTTTTTTTCTTTTTTTCTTTCTGTTTTGCTTGTGTCTGGAATGTGTCAGTGTCGGACTATGTGACAAGATCAAACTCTGTGAATGTCACAAGTGAATTGAATAAAAATTGTGTAAAACTTGTTTTTAAAGATTAAAGGATCACGTCTGAGATGATCGATAGATAAGAAGGTTACATCTGAGGTAACTATGTGCAAAACTGAGCCAACCTATGTTGAACTCATGAGATTGGCCTAGTAGCACGACTGGACCATACGTATGGCCCGATCGTATGACTGGATCATGAGTATGGCCCAAACACACGATTGTAAGGAGGAGTATGGACCAGTCACACAATTGGAGAAAACAACTAGATCAATCGTGCGATTGGACTCCAGTCGCACGTCAGGACCATGTGTTTAAGTCCAGTCGCACGATTGAAAGCAACTAGGGTATAAAAAGGGTTTCAATCGCTCCTATGTACTTCACTTTTTCAAACTTGTCTGAAAACCGACGAAGTGGGGGGGACTTTTCGATTTTTTTCTTGTGGCCTAAACTTGTTCTTTCGACCACTAATCGATTGTTGTGTTCTTACAGGTAAATGTGAGATGAACTACAAGATCTATATTGTCTTAAACCAATCCAATACATGTGAATTTTGTCACTTACAAAACCCGAAAATGAGATCATCAAATTGAACCGATAACGAGCATTAAAGTAAAATTAATGGACACCTAATGTTTTATCACGTCAAGACGCGTCTAAGGACACCAAACTCGTAATCTTTTTATAATGATTTGAACCAAAATCAAGAATTCTTGGACTCAAACTGTCTATATATGACTGGACATCATGATGAACTTCAATCATATGACTGAACCATTCGCATGGTTCAATTGCACGATTGAACCAATCGGTCATCCAGACGTACGACTGGGCCAATCTTATGTTAAGTCGCATGACTAAGCTCAGTAGAATACTTAATCGTGCGACTGATTTCAATCGTACAGTCTAATCGTACGAATGGACCAGTAGCATGAGTTTGTTTGAAATTTACACCTTTCTCGTGTGCTAAACTGTACTCATATGGTTTCTGGGCGTTTATGGTTTGTGATATAGGTAAAATGGCAGAAAGGTGGACGATGAACACAAAGCACAATATTTGTGCTTATCTAAACACCACTTCGAGGAATGCAGCTGAGTTTGTCGGAATCATCAACTTCCTGAACCGGTCCAGGATATTCAAGGCTATTTCAACAGCTTGTATCCCTTACAGATCTATGCAGCAAACTTTTTAGGATAATGCTGTAGTAGACAGATTGAGCCTTATAGGATTCGAAGCTTGACTTTTGGTGAAGACATTGATATAGGAGAGGATGATCTAAGACAAGTTTTAGAATTGGGAGAAGATGAGACACACCCAATCAAGCTACATCCATTAGTTGTTCGTGGCTGCTTCCTGCGTATCAAATATGCTGGAGACATCAATGCTGGGGTATTGAACAAGAGAAATATGTGTCCTTTATTCAAGTATTTGGCACATGTCGTACTCAGATGCCTTGCTTCAAGACATGGCGGTTTGGATGAGTTGAGTGATCAGATGTAAAATGCATTTGTGGCACTGGTTCTGAATCATCCCTTCAGCTTCTCGAGGATGTTCTTTAACTATAAGAAGGAGAACATTGAGATTAAGGGAAAAGACAGTTTCTACATGTATCCTCGTTTCCTACAGATGTTGGTCCATGAAAAGCTACCAAACTTGCCAAAGAATAAAGATGATGAAGTGATTCTTGAGGTTATGGACGATACTACCTTGGGAAGAATGAAGGTGTATATAGGAAAACCTCAGAAGCCGCCTGTTAGAAGATTGTTTGGTCATTTGGTCAATGCTGATTATGTGGCGCCAATGGGTAGAAAATGGCATCACGATGACAATGACTCGAATATGGAGAACGTGATTATCCCTGATGATCAGGATGATGATGACGATGACCAAGAAGAGGGTCACGGAGGTGGTGGAGACGCTCCACATCAAATCAAAGTTGTTAAAACCTCCACAGTCACTCTAGTGTCTCAGCATGTAAGCTCTTCGGCTGCTGGAGGTTCTGGGCAATCATCAGCCACCCTAGAAATACCAATTATTGATGATGTGGAGAACTTTGAGCTGAAAGATGAATCGGATGACACAGATGAGGAACCACTTGCTAAAATGGTTGGAGGAAAGTGGATCGCAACTGCCTAAGGAAAGGAAGTGGTTGGCGCACGGCAATCAAAGTCAAAAGGTTTGGATACCAATGAGGGAGATCCAACTTACATTCCTGAGCAACCAAGCACCAAATGTCAAGAATCGACTACCTCATGATCGAGAAAGAAAAGAATGGAAACCTTGTACAAGAAGTGCAAACGTCAAAATTGGTCCTGATTAGCACTAAAAAGCCCGCTCAAGCACAACCTGTAACATCTTCTGCTACAACCACTGCTACTTCCACCATCTCACCCGCTACCACATCTATACCCATTCTGACCACTCCCGCAATCACTATAACCTCACTTCCCCAAACGTTACTCATTCCCATTCCTTTATTCACAACTTCAACTACAAACCCTTTCATCTCACATGCAGGCACCTCAACACAACATGGATCAATCGTATGACTTAGTCAAACGACTGAATCATATGTATGGCTCAGTCATATGACTGTATACCACAACCTATAAATACCACTTAATTCGTGGAAAAATGAAACACTTCAAGATTTTGCATACCCTAGCCATCTAGAGCGATTTCTAAAGCTATTCCAACTTCATAGTTTGTCCCGGATCGATTCCTGCCTGTTCTTAACATTATTTAATCGTTAGATTGATCTGGGTTTGCGATCTCACTGATTGGATAGCCGTTCAAATAGGATTCTGCACTATTTGATTCGGTTTTATGTTGAATCTGTTAGTACTCCGTACGCAATCGGTCCTAACATTTTCTTCTTGGGGTTTGGCTTTCTAACATAGTAGATCAGACCATCAATATTTGACTGGCTTTACCCGGTATGTTTTGCTCAGCAACTTTGAGCATATCGTGTAGTTCGCTCACTCTTAACCCATGCATTCATATTAAAGTTCATTACGAACTCGTCATAAGAACTAGGCAAGGAGTTCAAAATGAAATCAGCTGCCTTTCATCCTGCATAGGATAACCAAGTTTGGCCATTTGGTCGATATACCCTTTCATATTAAGCACATGGGCACTAACAGGCGAGCTTTCTTTCATTTTGCAGGATATAAGTTGCTTCATGGTATCATAGCGCTCTTGTAGGGCCTGTTTCTGAAACATGCCCTTAAGTTGCTCAATCATGTCAAATGCAGCCATGTCCTCCATGTTCTTCTAGAAATCAGGGGACATGGTGGCTAGCATAAGGCAGGCTACCTCATCGGCATCCTCCTTAAATTTTTCCTAAGTTCTACGGGTTGCGGCTGTATTATTTTCAGGCTCATTGGGAACAGCGCTATCTAAAACTGTAACACCCGAAAACTTATTAAGAAAAGAGAAGAATAAAGAAAGAAAGGAGAATTTACATAAGTGGAGGGGCTAAAGTGTACAAAAGGACAAAACTTTATTATTTTATGTTTAAAAGAGTATGGTCGCTCATACATCACTTTTCTACACTACATTTGGCTGGAAAGAAGAATGAAGAAAGGAGAAGAAGAAGTTTCATCGGTTTTAGAGAGAAGAAGAGGAAGAACAGCTTGAAGGTGAGTTTTCGTGTGATTTGTTCGGTTTCAGCTGGACTTCAGCCTTTGGACTGAGCCTTATGTGTTGGTGTGTGTTTGGTTGTGTGTTTTTGGTGTGTTTAGGTGTTAGAACTCCTTGTGCTCTTGAGTTTGAAGGAGTTTTGCTCAAAGGCTGCAACAGGTGAGTTCTAGATCCCCAGTTTTTAATGTTTTAAACTTGTTTTGGGGCTGAAAATGTATGCAACTAACTTTTTATAACTTTCAGTACGTGAACCGTATGTTTGTACTCCTGTGTTATATGGATGGGTGTATGTTTGGGTATGCTTTGTTAGTGTTTCATGTTTATTTGCCTGTTTTAGGTGCTTAGTACGTTAGAAACGGGTTAAGAACATGTTAGAATGATGAATAGGGTCTGAAAATAGTGTAAGTCGAACAAAACATCTGCCCATGCGCCTAATATAGTCCTCATGCGCCTAGAATTTTCCCATGCACCTTTCCTTGCCCATGCGCCCAAACTGCCCAAACGCCTAAGTGTCCATGTGCCCAACTTCCCATGCGCCTACATAGTGCCCATGTGCCTAGGAACTCCCCATGCGCCTAAGTGTCCATGCGCCCAACTCCCCATGCGCCTACATAGTGCTCATGCGCCCGTATAGTGCCCATACGCCTACATAGTGTTCATGTGCCTGCATAGTGCTCATGTGCCTAATGCCTTAGGAATTTTTCTGAAATTTTGGGAAATAGGGATTTAAAGACTAAGACTTGGGATATTTTGGTGGTGATGTTTGTTGGTGTTATACATATTGTAATCTGTTTTCTTTTATGTTCTATATTACGTATTATTACGTGACTTTACATGGTGTGTTATGATCATTTACGTAAAGTATTATCCTAAATAAAGCGAAAGATTAAAGATAATAACAGGTGAAACATAACAAATGAATGAAAGTCTTGCATGCAAATTTATGGAGGATCACAACTTATTGAGAAGTTGTTAGCTCAACTGCGTGCGGTTTAGCTAATCCATGAGGATGCACACAAGGGTCAATCTTGGTGATTGACCAATATGTATGAAACGGTACCATTGTCGCTTGCCCTGGTACTAGAGTCAGCTTCGTGCCCAATGTTATGGGTCTATTATAGACTTCGGCACGGTACCAGCTTCGTGCGTAATGTTGGGGTATAGCATATGACATTGGTCTAGAGGAAAGTGAAAGATAATGAATAAAAGTTCGAAATATGCGAAATGAATGAAATGAACGATGAGAATGAATATGATGACCTAACGAATATGTGCGGTAATGGAAGATAATAATGATATTACCTTGATGTATGTACAATGAATGACCATGTACGAAAGTAAAGAAAATGTTTTAAATGAATGGAAAACATTTTATTTATAAAACTAGAACTCACTCAGCAACGCTGACTTTTATGCATTTTCAGTTGGCAGGTAACTTGTTGCTGGGGATGGCACAAGGGTGAAGCTACTTGGCAAATAAGAGACTGGCATCCATCTTATACAGAAATAATACTTTTGTCTTATAATGCAACTAATTATTCTTTTGTAACTTTAACAACAATGTATTATTTGACAAAAGTGATTATTAATGCATGAAGTGATTTTTGTTAAATCATTCCGCTGTAATAAACAAACAAACAAACAAACAAACCCAGTATATCCCACTCAAAAGTAGGGTCTGGGGAGGGTAGGTGGTGGCAAGTCTTTCCTCTATCCCGATAGGTAGAGAGACCGCTTCCAAAGAGACCCCCGACTCGATAACAAAAGCAATAAAGCTAGGAAATCAACATATAATCAAACATATGATATAAGCTATATGATATATGATATATGAAACAGCAAACATTAAAATATCATCAAATGAAATATAAAATGAACAAGCCTGCATCAGGGAAGCAACAAATTTTCCCTAAAAAGGTCGCAGTGTACTACATACACATCAGGCCCCGTAAGAAGTAATGAAAGTCCCTTCGTAGCTACAGAAACCACTAAAAGTCCTTAATTTTAATTCTACGTCTCCACTCGCTCCTATCCCCGATCATGTGCTCAGAGAGGTGCATGTGTGTCATATATCGCCTAATTATCTCTTCCCAAGTAAGCCTAGGTCTTCCTTACTCTTCCTACCCTCTATGACGATGTTCTCCACTGCTCTGACCGGTGCTGCCATTGGTCTCCTCTTGACATGTCCATACCACCTTAATCTTCCCTCTCGTATTTTATCTACAATACAAGCCACTTCTAACTTCTGTCGAAACACTTCGTTTCTTATCCGATCCAGTCTTGTATGGCCACTCATCCACCTTAGCATTCGCATTTCCGCAACCTCTATTTGTTTCTCGTGCGATTTCTTTATGGCCCAGCAGTCTGTTCCATGTGTGTCAAATCATTCCGCTGTAATATTTTTATTATTTAATGAATCCTAATGTGTTTTAATATAAATGACACTGTGAATGACTAACCATGAGGTTTCCGGGAACAGGACCTTATAAAAACATAGAGCTTTTTCGCCATCTTGAGAACAATTCTCAGATTGTAGTGCCATGTGAGAAAGTTGGTGTTATCAAGTTTCTCTTTCGCAAAAATAGACTTGAGAATGAAGGAGTTGTTGATTTCTGAAGACATCTGTTTAAATACACAAAAATAAATTATTAGTATTTTGGATTTATTATTTTCTTATTTTAATTAATGACCCATTTACAGTAATTTTAAATAAGAAATGAGAATCTGACCTTGTCAGCACGCAACAATAATAAGTGATTAGGCAGAGTGACAACACTTATCAATTATGAAAATTGTACAACTCTCGGGTATGAGGCGCAAGAACAACATTTATCAATGCATTGATACATTTAGCCTCATTTATACCCACTTTTCTCTCTAGATAGCTGTGTCATGTAACAAGAGAGAAAAATAATAGTCATCCTAAAACAGGTACGTGTGGAAGGGTCGGATGTGTCAACGAAACCCTTGCACCTTAAAGAATAAACTACATATCAAGTGTGGTATTATGGCTCCAAACACTGATGTTTCGTTTAATGTTCCAAGTGTTCCTTATAGTAGGGTGGTACAGACTGTTAGTTTTTATCTATGGGATCCAATTTAGTGTCTACCAAATAGAGTCAAAACAACGTATAATTAAGTCATACATGCGTCTTAAAAACCTGTTTTACAATATTTAGTTCGTGATAATAAGTGACCAACCCTTTCATCTCTCGGGACACCAAATTTTAATACCCTATTAAACTAGGTTTATCGCGAGATGGACAACCGATTTTAAGTTGATAATTTTAGATTATCAAGTATTAAGTTGATAATTTTAAATTATCAAGTATTAAGTTAATTAATTTTTAAGTTGATAATTTTAAATTAAAATTAATTATCTTTTTAAAAGGATAATTAAATAAGTTTTTTAAGTTTTAAAATTCAAACTAATTTTGAATTTAAAGATTATCCGGTTATCCCTTTTAAAACAAACAACTTCTTTTAATATTTTAACAAGCTGTTAAAATAAGTTTAAAACTTGTTATTTATTTTTAATGTGAAAAATATTTTAATTAGTTTGATATTATGTTGGATGTTATAATTATTATAAAATAAAGCAATAATAATAGTAAAGTAATATGTAAATCTAATGGCTATGATGCTTAATCTCGCTAGAGCTAAATAGCAAGATCAAATTAGGTCGCGAGGTCAAAATACAAAACAACCACAAGGATGGACCTAAATGTATCTAGTTGTCTTGATGGGCTCCCACTGACTCCTTGATTCGTCTTGTCTCCGGTTTTGGCTTCGGGTCTTCAAATATTACAATATTTACAAAAGAAATAAAAAATAAAAGAAAACGCTATACTATTACAACTTTGAGCCATCAAATGGACTAAAACCATAAAACCAAAAAAAACTAATAAAACTAAATAACAATACAACCATTCAACCACAGGGTCCAGCCAGATTTACATATTAAACACAATCAAAATAATACGGACAATCTTTTGGTTAATAAATATTTAAACAAAATAAATAAGCTGCCTAAAATAATATAAATTAGAAAGTTCAATTAATATTAAAGTTTGTGATATAGGATCTAATTTGAATGTCGTAAGTGTGGCTCTGATATTAATGCTGGGTTTTGATTGACATCTTGGCTAGGTTTATTTATCAAAACGGTTTTAATAATTATTAATCTGATTAATAATGGTTAACGCAGCGGAGTAAAAATTTAAATATTACTGATGAGATATAATATACATTGGTGGTTAATAATTAACCGTTTGAGACACTGATGATTCAACGATTAATTGCTAGAAACAAACGAACACTACACGGGTGCTCGGGATTGAGTCTCGGTTCCACGGCAGAAGTGTGCGACCAAGATGATCGAAATCGACTGCGGCAGAAGGTGGTTCAACGGTGGCCGGCCAAAAAGGGGCAGCTATGTGGTTCTTTATTGATGCAATCAAGAAGCAAATTAAAATCAAGAGGATTTATCCTCTTGATTTTGCTTCAGCCGTAAAACCAAAGGTGAAGGGATTAGCCCCTCTAATGATCCTTATATATATTGATAATTAATAATTAATATTAATCTTTTCGCAGGCCCCGGGACCGGTCAGATTAATATTAGCCTATGTGTCAAACCAAAACCCGAAACAATAGCGTTTAACACTTAAACGTTTTAGTTAAATAATTTATACTTTTATAAATTATTAAACCTGATCTAGTTCTTAAATACCAATTAATTAAACTAAGTTGATTTGTAAATCTTTGTACAATGTGTAACTCTTGTAAATCTTTGTACAAGGTGTAACGCCGATTAACTAAGGGTCCCTTTATTTAGACACCACTTAATTTTAAATCAACACCCCTGTACCCTATACGCCGCGTATGGGTCCATACGCGGCGTATAGGGTACATTGTTGATTTAACGTTTTATACCCTATACGCCGCGTATGGGTCCATACGCGGCGTATAGGGTATGTTGTTGATTTGACGTTTTATACCCTATACTCGGCGTATGGGACCATACGCGGCGTATAGGGTTTGACATTTTATACCCATACGTGACTTATGACCCATACGTGGAAGAGCTATACGCCGCGTATGGAACCATACGCGGCGTATAGCTTATATATTATTTTTTTTTTAATTTTTTAGTTTTTATTTTAATATATACATAATTTGAATTAAAATTATTTAAACAATACAATACGAATACAATAATAAAATTAAAATTAAAATATATAATTCGCATATTACAAATTATAAATTAAAATAAATTTATATAAGCCGGGGGTTCTCGGTTATTCTCTATTATTGCGTTGTATTCCGAGATACGAATCCTATACATAATCTCCCATTCTGCAGCACGTACGCTTCGGTTAAGAATCCAAAGATTACTTAATGTTGGCATCGGATAATCTCCTTCTAACTTAACGTGGACGAAATGATTGTTGTTGACATGAACAATCGACACGACATGATGAGGCATGACAGTTTTCGGATCAGCCCATAATGGGAAAAATGTTTGACAACCATTATTGCTTAGTGAATGAAGAATAACCCCAAACTTTTGAGCAACCACTAATCCCGTATACGACATTATCATCCAATGTTCTTCTGGTGCAGGTTCCACACTTTGCCAATCGATGGTGTGACGTAATTCGTTATACTGTCCGGGGTACCAATTCATGTCTGTCCAACTCTTCTAAAAGCTGTGTCCGCACATACATCCACTTATTTTCGTCAAACCCTAAGCCTAAAGCTATTGATCGAAAACCACAATTCCCATCGGGTCGGACATCTCGTATACGTGAAATATACTGATGAAAGATTGACGGAATCCAATTTTTTAACCTGTTTATATTGTTTAATTGGTGATCTCCGACAATCGAAGAAAACTCATTAGTACCCCGTGATACTTTAGATGACGTTGAACGACTACGTTGCATGGCAGGCTTCTGGGGCTTTACAGCTGAACTTGTTCTTCCGGAAATGTGAGACGCAATAAACGAGCTATGTCTCGGCATGTCGCACGTACTTTGTTGAGTGTCGTACTTTTGTTGTTGAACCTTTAACGTGGACGACCGCGAATATCTGTTTGAACAACAGACGCTTTTTTGTTATTTTTCCATGGATACACAATTTTTTTTATTTTTTCCACCAAACTAAATTTTACAGCTGCGGGTTGTGTCATTATTTGTTGTTTCACCCGTTCCATTTCTTCTTCAACATCAACTTTTTCATCCACCGTATATGATGGCTTAATGTTATCAAGCTTCGTCCAAATACGTCAATTGCATCTAATGGAATTTTAGTGCCTGCATTATAAAGTATAAATTAATACATAATTTGTCACTTTAATAGAAAAATGATAATGATGGAGCGACTATTACCAGAATGTTCATATTTTTCCAGCCGACAAGCACAAGGCAAGCCACAACTAGTGAAAAGATGACAACCACATGTTGCATTTGCAGAGCGCATCACATGCAATTTAGTGTTTTCGGCAACTAATAAATCAAGAGCTATGTGTGAAACCTTGCCTCTTAAGTAATCAAATAGCGGAAGTTTATGATGATTCATGGTTTTAATTTTGCTTGTCTCAAAGCTTTCTTTTAAATTTACCTCTTGTGCGTTCACCAATTGATCTACAAACTCCACAAGTCTATCCAGTGAGCTATTTATGTATGTATGTATGTATGTATGTATATATATAATTTGAATTTATATATACATTTTTTAATTTTTTGAGTTTTAATATATATATATTTTTTTAATTTTTTGAGTTTTAATATATATATAATTTGAATTAAAATTATTTATGTATGTATGTATGTATGTATGTATGTATGTATGTATGTATGTCTGTATGTCTGTATGTATGTATGTATGTATGTCTGTGTATGTATGTATGTATGTATGTATGTATGTATGTATGTATGTATGTATGTATGTATGTATGTATGTATGTATGTATGTCTGTATGTCTGTATGTCTGTATGTATGTATGTATGTATGTATGTATGTATGTCTGTATGTCTGTATGTATGTATGTATGTATGTATGTATGTATGTATGTATGTATGTATGTATGTATGTATGTATGTATGTATGTATGTATGTATGTATGTATGTATGTGTGTCTGTATGTGTGTATGTATGTCTGTATGTCTGTCTGTATGTATGTGTGTATGTCTGTATGTATGTGTGTATGTATGTATGTGTGTATGTATGTCTGTATGTATGTATGTATGTATGTATGTATGTATGTATGTATGTATGTATGTATGTAGTATGTATGTATGTATGTATGTATGTATGTATGTATGTGTGTGTGTGTCTGTATGTATGTCTGTATGTCTGTATGTATGTATGTATGTATATATTTACAAAGATAAACATAAACTGATAATAAACATAAAAGATAAACATAAACTGATAATATATTTACAAAGTTTTTAAATTACATAACAAAATAAAAATTACAACAATGTCTGACTGAACTACGGGGAGTCAAGGTAATCTCGAGGCGGTGGCAAAGGCGAAGGATCAGTACCAGAACGCCGCGCAATCTCTGACTGAACCTGCCACTCCATCATATCCTCAACGTGATCGAGCCGTCGACTCTGCTGCCGTAAGCTCCTAGACATATCCTGCAACAATGTCTCCACACGTGCAGGCAGCCTCACCTCTCTATAAATATGTCGCGGGAACTGAGGCTGAGGAGGCGGCTGATGTGGCTGAGGAGGCGGCTGATCATGTGGCTGCTCGTCGGGTGGTGGCTGATCATGCGGCTGCCCGTGCTGCTGCAGTGGATCGACAATGCCGAGCTGCTGAACTGGTACCGGCTGCCAGATCTCCCCGGGTCGAAGAGAGAATCGTATGCCAACCGGAAACTGACGTATAATACGCATGCCGAATAGCGTACGACGATCTAATCTCACCGGCTCGATCGGCGGAGACACGTCACCAAGATGCCGAGGAAGATAACCTAAAGATCGGGCAATCAACGTGATGTACGCGTCGCCGTACACCGCTCCTCGCTCCTGGCGATGATAACACGACGCAAAATACTCCGCCAAACATCTCGCCAGGTTACACCTGGTCCCCGTAATCAAACAGTATATGTAAAATAAGTCGGGAATGGTACACCACTCCCGACTCTTGCCACGTCCCGTGATGGACGTGGCGATCATCCGATGCAGATAACGGATGAGAGGATCTCGAATGCCGGTGACCCTGCCCTTAGTCCTCTGAAACGGACCTCCGGCAATCTGAGGCCACCACTCTCTCAATGTGCCCTCCTCCATCTCAGTAATACCCTCAGTGAACAGAGGGGTAACAGTCTCCGGCTCATAATAAAGCCCCGAGACAACTGCAAACTGCTCAATGGACATCTGATGTGCATGTCCACAAAGCGTAAAAGAAATCTCCGAGCGCTCATCGTCCTCCTCCATCTCATCTGGACGAATATATGTAAATGTGGATAAAAACTCCACTACCAGCTCACGGTGGGACGGTAAGAATGCGATCTCAAAAAGACGTCTCCACAGCGTATCGTCTCCGATAATAGCAGCAAGACGATCGCGCTCTCCCAACTCAGCCATAACCTCCCAATCTACGGCCTTTTGATGACCGATCTTCATCCGAATAAATTTTGAGCACTTAGCGTGCTCAATGGAACCGGCATCAAACTGCAGCCAAGGATGCTCGGCAATATGGTCAACAACGTCAGCCTCAATCTCAGAATCGGAAGACATATCTGCACAGGTGAACAAATAGGTCAAAAACAACGTATACGTATATATATATATATATATATATATACACATATACATATGTATATGTATATGTATATGTATATGTATATGTATATGTATATGTATATGTATATGTATATGTATATGTATATGTATATGCACATGCATATGCATATGCACATGCATATGCATATGCATATGCATATGCATATGCATATGCATATGCATATGCATATGCACATGCATCTGCACATGCATATGCATATGCATGTGCACATGCATGTGCATGTGCATGTGCATATGCATGTGCATGTGCATGTGCATATGCATGTGCATGTGCATGTGCATATGCATGTGCATATGCATGTGCATATGCATGTGCATATGCATGTGCATGTGCATATGCATGTGCATATGCATGTGCATATGCATATGCATATGCATATGCATATGTATATGTATGCGTATATGTATATGTATATGATATGTATAGTATATGTATATGTATATGTATATGTATACACATATACATATACATGTTATATGTATATATGTATATGTATATACATATACATATACATATACATATATATATGTATATGTATATGTATATGTATATGTATATGTATATGTATATGTATATGTATATGTATATGTATATGTATATGCGTATATACATATATATGTATTTGTATATATATATTTACCCTATACGCCGCGTATAGGTAGCAGCGTATGGGTCACAGGGCAACGTATAGGTCGAATCCGACCCCATACGCCGCGTATAGGACTATACGCGGCGTATAGGGGACCCACGTATGGTCCACAAGTCGCGTATTGCAACACCCTATACGCCGCGTATATGTCTATACGCCGCGTATAGGGTACACACCTATGTGTCTTCGTCCCAACCAAAGAACTATACGCTGCGTATAGCCCTATACGCGGGGCTGTACCAGCGTATAGTTCTTTATACCAGTTTTTAAATCACGCATTATGGGGCATAAAACACTACTTTAACGTTTAAATCAATGAACGATTAACATAATAATGATGTATGAACAATAATACGTACCTGGATGTTGAAAAATCGAAGATCAATACGTGTAGTATAGTGCTAGAGTGTTTTTTTTTGAAGTGTGTGTAAAAAATGAGAAAATTTGAAAGATATAGCGTACCGAGGATCTATACGCCGCGTATGGGTCCATACGCGGCGTATAGCTATATTCTTTTTTAAATCGACACCGACCTATACGTGGCGTATGGGCCTATACGCCCCGTATAGGTAAACTGATGTGACGTCGGTTGTCAGTCATTAATGTCGCATTAATGGTCGTACCCTATACGCCGGGCATGGGCCGCGTATGGACCCATACGCGGCGTATAGGGGGTGTCGATTTAAGATTTTAGATGTCCCTTTATTGGCACCCTTAACTAAACTAAGTTAGATTTGTAAATCTTTGTACAAGGCGTAACTTTTACGAGATAAGCAAAAGCTAGTTAATCAGTTTTCTTTCACCTATATGAAAACAACGAACCTCTGTGTCGTGTTTCCGAAAGAACAATCGCACACCGCACATGGAGGCGCAACCATCCCGTAAGCGACCGCTCTCCCACGGCGACGACGGTGGAGACCCCGACGATTTCAACAAGAAACCTCCGTAATCTCTCCACCTTCCTCTTTCTACTCTTAGATATACGTTTATACTTGTTAACGTTTTCTTCATCCGTATGTGATCTTCCGATTCCAGCGTCCTTAGGTTTCTTTCTTTTTAATTGAACATAAAATATGTGGAATGGAGTTACAATAATGTGCTTTTTCACTGTAAGTCGCAAACGAAACCATGTTTGATTCGAGACAATGGTATTATAAACAGAAACATGAAGTTTTTATTGGCTTTTTTTTTGGAGTTTATGAGCAAACTAATTGGGGCCTGTGGTTTGGTTGATCCCCGGAGGAACATAGAGTAGGGTGTTAAGTTACCTAGCAGTGGGAGATCCTTAATGATTTAGGGCTTGTGCTTAGGGCTGGAAAAGACCAGGGTGCTAATCGAGCTTGTTTGAGTGGATGTTTTATCTATCTCATGCAAAAAAATTGGGCTTGAAATATATAAGCGAGCTCTAGCCTTTAGTAGTGTGTGAATATATTGGTATGCTTATAAGTTGGAATTTCCAAAGGACATTATGTAAGAAGTTATTGTTTTAGACTTTCCTAAAAGGATTTAACTTATGGTCGCATTTTGTTTTCAATTTATGGAAAAAAGTTTAAAGTGAGTGTTGTTATCATATATGATATTTCATATACTGAATAAATTTGGTTATCGGTGATAATCATATGAATATTCTAGATTTTTGAGCCTATGATGTCTTGAAACTGGGCTTTTTGAGCTAACAAGCTGATTTCGAGCTCAGCCTAAAGTTTGCAGCCAGCAGCCCTACTTGTGATTATTATTCACAAATGTTTGAATTATGCATTTGCAGGCAAAGAGGGTGAGGTTTCCTAAGGGAAAGAAGGTGAAGCCTGGAGATGAAGTGGTGGCAAATTTACCCCCGGTTGCTGAAGATGAACCAGATGTGTTGAATGATACCCAACTTGTAGCTAAAGCACGATCAAAACGACGGAATCAGAATAAAGCTGGACTTGAAATAGAAGCAACAGGAGATCTTCTTGATGATGTAGCTGCTTCTGAAATGCATTATGAGGTAATTAGTTTTTATTTCTAGTCTTATTATGTTATGTTCTTGTCTAAATTTTGCTGAACCAGTCTCTAATGAGATAAAATCATAAGATCAAAGTAGCATAACATCCTAGATGTAATAACAATCAGTCTAGCAAACAAAGCAGAAGATATATAAACATTCTGTCTGTACTTATCTCAACTGCTGAGTGCTGAGATCAACTACTTCCAGTCAAAGTTTTGTCATCATTAGCATACCATGGTGTAAAAATATAATCCTTGGTAACTTACTTATATGCTTAAGTTTTCCGATTTTGACCACTTGTTTAATTGCCTGAGTGTTCAGCACCCTCTAGGTGCATATGTTAGAAATTGTTCAACTACTCATTTTAAAATTTGAAACAAGATTAATCTGTCCAAGCAGGGATTGATCATATTTATTTTATTTACGGATTGTTAAGCAAACAGTCAAGTGGTTGTAAGCCTTCGTAAAGAAACTATTCCAGACTTACTAGATTAATCCAATGGCCAAACTGTAATAAACACTTTTCCTTTGAGCCTAGTTCAGCACAATCATACGTTATCATGTTGTAAAATTAAATTGAAAACTAAAATGGTTCAGTATGTAATCTTTTATATAGTTATATGCATGCTTCATACGGCTGACGGACCAAAAGATAGATTTAGTCAATAGTCATTTAGAAATATTATAATCGTGATGTATCAGAATTCTGACCTTCACATATTTTGATATAATATATCTCAACAATTCAACATAAACCTTAATGCGGTTACTCAACCTTTCTAGTTAAAGTTTTTATAGAACATCAGAAGTATAAAGAAACTCAACTTTCTGTAGTCCAACTTTTTTCCACTATCAATGCTTCTAATGAAATATATACAACTTTTGATCAAATGTATACCAAGCTAAAAATTTCAAACCATACTTCTCAAAATTAATTACTTGATGTTTTTTTTCGGGTGGTGATTGTACTTACAGAAAATAATGTAATAAAGAACACTAATGATACAAGGTTGCTTTTTACAGGATAATGAGCAACTTGAAGATGATGGAATCCAGCTTGAACCTTTCAATCTTGAACAAGAAAGGAAAGAAGGTTATTTTGACCAGACGGGAAATTACGTTGAGTATGTTTTAATGACATTAAGGTACACTATTTGGGTTTTTTGGTTGTCAAGTGAAGCTTTGTACTACTTTACAGTGTACATCATTTATTTAAGTATCTTTGTAGGATGCATGGCTTGATAGCATTGATGCTGATCCAAGTCTTGCACAAAAACACTCCATGGTCACGGACAGTGTAGTTGAAGCTGTTGACCTTACAAGTCAAGAAATTGGAAAAATTAAGAGGCGGATTGCTGATGCGCTTGAACCAGGGGAAACGGTACATTTTCTTTTAGGACACAATCTCTCAGCTCTGTAGCCTTCATTCATACCTTTTCTATACTGCTAATTAGAGGTGGCAATTTCAACCCCATATATGTCTAAATGAGTTGATCAGTTGATTTGCTTGTGTTTTTAATTTTCTCAATTATGTCAATAAAAAAGTAACTAAAAGGGAACATGTTGAAAGGGTCCAACAATCTGAAAGTCTTGCAAAGACTATACTTTTTAGTTGCTTATATGCATTCTTTAATGGACAAAAAAGTAGTTGCTTGTCGACCCAAGTTGACCCTGTGTGTTATTGGTGCTGAAATTGTCATGTCTTAATCTCTGAACCTGTTTTAACCTGCTATCCTACCCACCCGACACACCCATCTTGCCACCTTACTAATCTTAGTTGCTTAGTTTGAATAACTTATAGTATGCTAATTGGTTTCTGTTTTCTTTGTTAATCACTTATCTTTGTCTTGCTTGATGTATTTGATTGTTGCTTGATTCTATTTAATTATATTATGAATCCATTAATAAAGTTCACATATAAAGTCTATATAGCAAGAAGGTATAAGCACGTACATGTTATGATAGAGAATTGAATGCCTTTGCATTGTACCAATTACCTATGCTTCATTTGACTCTTTTACTTATTGCAGCAACTCCTGATAAAAACACAAAAGTTGGCTTGATTAACTTCAAAGAAAACAGTACAGAGAGGGGCCCTATTCGAGAAGGGTGATCTCCAATTACACCAAAACAAAAGATCAAAAATACTGGTCTACCTAAACTAGAACAGGAAATTGATATTTAAACACAAATTCATCAGCAGTTACTTCTTCCTAAAATCAACCCATTAACATACCACTAACAATTTTCCCTTCTCCACTTCTGTCATTAACTGACTCGAGAATGGTCAAGATGGGCTGACCCGATCCTTCTGGGCTGTTGGGTTCGTATCATTACTTCCCGCCCGGGGACACGACTTGCCCTCAAGTCGCACACAAGGAGGTAACAGGTCAACAAACGTATTCGAATCTTCCTGGATTGGTTCGAGTTGTAGGTGATGACAAGAGGCTAGTGTCTGGTCCTCTGGTGACAGCCCTGCAGTTTGTAGTCTTGACCTTTGATGGTGAAGACCAGTAACATATCCTTCCAATTGGCTTGAACCGTGTTGAGTGTCGCTAACCATTTGATCCCAAGTACGATGTCTGCCCCTCCTAATGCTAACGGGTAGAAATCTTGTGTTATGTGAAGGTCCGAGAGCTGCAGATGGATATCCTTACAAACCTGATTGCACCGGATTATATCACCATTCCCAATTTGCACACCAAAAGGGGTGATAAACTGGGTAACGAGTTTCAGGTCGCGGACCAAGTTCTCTGAGATGAAATTATGTGTTGAACCACTATCAATTAGAATTAGGATTTCAGTTATCCCCAAAGTACCATGAAGCTTCATCGTTGGTGTTGTCGATTGACCAAAAAGAGCATGAAGGCTGATCTCGGCTAAATCTTCTCGAGCATCTTCTTTGTTCTGGTCATTCAAAGCATCAGTGAGCTCAATTGTCTTGCACTTATGGCCCGGTCCGTATTTGTCACCACATCGAAAGCATTCGCCTTTTTGATATCGGGACTGTTTTTCATTCTCAGAAATACGAAGAGGGGGGTTGCTGTTGGAATCACAGAAGCAGGAGATTTGGTGTCTGTAACCCCAGCAGAACCCTTTCCTGTTCGCGCCCGCTCCAGTTTGTTTCATACTCCATGGCAAGACTCATCGCTTTGTAGACCGTACGAGGCTTATGTATACGGACGTCTGACTTTAACTCGTCCTTAAGGCCATTCAAAAACACTCCAAGCAAGCAATGATCTGGCCAATCAGACACCCACGCAGATCTCTTAGCAAATTCCTGCCGGTATTCTTGAACACTATCAGTCTGTTTGATGTTGCAAAGAAACTCGTCCGGGTTCCGAAAGTCAGCCGGACCAAAATTCTTGTGGAAGGCATGGACGAGGTCCTCCCAACAAGCTATCGACTGATCGGCAGATAACCACGAGTATAGGTCCAATGCCTCCCCTTCAAGATGCATAGAGGCCACATCGACCTTATCATTCTCTGCAATATCATAAAATCGGAAATATTTTTCAGCTTTTAGAATCCAGCCCCGTGGATCACCACCACTGAAAGAGGAGAAAATGATCTTGGTGATGGGACGGTGATAGTGATTGCTTCTTCGGGAAGAGTCTCCTTCTTCATAACCACCGAAGCCTCCGCTGGATTTGCCTCTTGCGATGTCCCGTGACTTGAGGGCAGCCAAATCATCCTTGAGGGTCTCAAATGACTCGAGACGGTCTGCAATTGCTGCTAATTGTGCAGCGACTGGATCAGGGTGGGAACCACTGCCTTCAACACTGCTCCAGGTCATCACCATTGTTGCTTCGTAGGTTTCCCGACAATGAAACCAAATGATAAAAACACAAAAGTTGGCTTGATTAACTTTAAAGAAAACAGTACAGAGAGGGGCCCTATTTGAGAAGGGTGATCTCCAATTACACCAAAACAAAAGATCAAAAATACTAGTCTACCTAAACTAGAACAGGAAATTGATATTTAAACACAAATTCATCAGCAGTTGCTTCTTCCTAAAATCAACCCACTAACATACCACTAACAATTAACCCTTCTCCACTACTTCTGTCATTAACTGACTCGAGAATGGTCTAGATGGGCTGACCCGATCCTTCTGGGCTGTTGGGTTCGTATCAACTCCATACTAGAAGTTTATAATACTTCAGAGACCACATCTGTATTTTTTAAGTTTTGTGGCCATGAATCTAAATGTAGTAGTATTATCATGTCAACATGCCAATATGCCATAAGATGTAAAGGTTGTTTCTATTGATTTAGTAGTCCATCTAAGCAAACCATAAATTCTTTTAATTATAGGGCATGCCTGGTGCTTGACTTAGCTTTTGCTTTGCGCCGGGTTCGGGGATGGGCGGGGTCGCTTTGCGATTTGATCTACACAACCATAAAAAGAATATAATTTTTAACTCACGTTTCAATTTTGTGACAACAATCTCATATCATGTCTAATATTCCTTTTAGGTCCTGCAAGCTTTAAGAAGGCTGAAAGGAGGTTCTAATAGTAGAAAGGAAAAGATGTCAGCTGAAATAAAATTTGTGTTTGATCAACTAACTGAAGATGCCATGAAACTAATGGAAGATGGCGACTACAGTTGAGATCATCATCTTATATATGTCTTAAAATCTAAAAATATGAATTTGGTGATGTTCTGATTTAAACAAATTTTTGATGCAGATGTATATGATGAAAGACAGGAGGTCTTTCAGAGAGAAGCAGGTTTGAACTACCTTAGCTTAGCTTTTTTGGCCATCATAAAAATTCCCACCAAATAATTTTGCCATTCACGTAGGGAGAACTGCTATGGGTCGAGATATGTGACTTTTGGTAGGGGGCGAAACCAGACGGTTTGGGCTGTCCCGAAACACATTTTGTTTAAAATTTGTATTTTTATAAGTAATTTGTGTGACAATATCTGATTACAATAACCATATTATTTAATTTCTTTAATTAAAATGATTTAGACCTTTTGCAAAAGTTGGTACACTTTGGTTGGCTTTTATTTCATCTGACCTGATTCCCTTCTGCATTAAAAGTACACGCACTTATTATTGTTTTATTTTCTTGACTTAAAAGAGGGATTTGAGAAGCTAGCACGAGCTAGAGGGGAAGGCACCTCTTCAAGTCCAGCGAACAAGCAGTCTGATTACTCCATAGACAGTGACTTCAATCTGAATGGGATACATGCAGCAGATAATACTTCACACAATGATGATGGCTTTGATATGTTTGCAGAAAATGATGATGAACAAGCTACTGTCAACCCATCAAATGGTAAGGATATATGTTTCTAGTGGATCTGAGATGTTAATTTTTTTGTTTCTTTACTCATAATATCTATCAATGTTTCTTATTATTATATTACAATGAGCTAAATTTGTTTTTCAATTGCAGGCACTGAGCCTACACAAAACGATTATGTATTTGATGAGTCTTCGGGGTATGCATCTTGTGGCTGTCTCTTTTTGTCTACTCAGTATCTGTTTTTTTGCATGTGTTTTTCCAACCGTTTGTTTGACTACCTGTTTTCACCTTTGCAGGTACTACTACAGTAGCAGTTTGGGCTATTATTATGACCCCTCTTCAGGACTGTATTGCAATGCAGCATCTGGACAGTGGTAAGATTCCATTTATCATGTGTAACTATTTATTTGGTGGTTTGTTCAAGCATTCAAAGTTCCAACTTATCTGAATTCTGCATCTCCTTACAATGGTGAGACTGATGTAAATATCAAAGACCTATAGGTTACTTGTGTAGATTAGGTGGAGTAGGATAGGTAGGTAACATCTAGCTGTTTAATTAAAAAGATAACTCATAGACCTTTGAACATAGATAAACAAACAAACAAACATACCCAGAGTATCCCGCTGAAAGCAGGGTCTGGGAGGGGTAAGTGGCGGCAAGTCATTCCTCTATCTTGATTCTTGAAAGATAGAGAGACCGCTTCCGAAGAGAGACCTTTGAACATAGATGTAGGAAATAATTGAAATTGTCTATCCCAAAACTTAAATATGTAGAGGTAAATGCTGTTTTTTAATATCATGAAATTGTAATATATATGGGGAAGTCCAAGGTTCAATCCTTGGCAAGTTTAATATATATAGGAGGTGTACTTTAGGAGTAAGAGTAGGAACATGATTAATTTACAGTTCTAAAAGATCATGATGTTTGAATTTAGTTTGGTAAATCGAAAGATCAGATTGACCTGATTTTTTGAATTATCATAAATAATTAGAATGCCAACTATGATTAAAAAAATATACTGTAAATGTCCCAAAAATATGTAACATAGTTTGAGGAATTACATCTGATGTTCTTTTAAAAAGTTGTTTTTTTTTCTTTGCACTTGCATGGATTTGAACCACACTACTTATAATGTGAGAGGGAGGGGGGTGGGGGGAGGGGCAATCATCATTGCCACTAGGCCATTTGCTTTGTTATACAGTTAATATCAATCTACCCTAACAACTGCACACAATTTAGGAATGTCAATAAATGCAGTTTACTGATAAGAGTACAACTGTACAAGCATAGAAAGTGAATTTGATGAATTGTTTTGGAATCAGACATTCTTTTTGCAAAAACTAAAATGTAAGGTAGCCATTTACTATTTCGTTATCTTTTCTAATGTTATCGTCATACCAGGTACACTCATATAACCAAGAAACCGGGGCATACGATGAGTTACAAGCGACAGGGGAAGCCAATACAAGCTAGTGAATGTCAAGTTACTCTCTTTCTTATCTTGTACAAAGTAAGATGAGATATGTTAAACTGAATCACCTTTGATCTTCAAAGTCTACTGCATATCATCTTTATGGTTCTGAGATTTGATGAGTGTTGAAATATTCGTTTGGAGTACTGCTTGGTTTATGTATTTTTCCAATATTCTCCAAGGCTGCATAGGTTTAAGACCACGATGTAGGGGTAAGCCTGACTAAGCTCAAGTTTGTTTAATTAATAGAGAGATCAAGCTCAATTTGACTCATTTCATGCTTTATATAACATAATATATATTATTTATCTTTTTGATCGTAGTATATATAATAATAGATTCATTTAGGCTTTTGAGGCGCTGCTACGCTTCTATCCTCCCTATCAGCATCTCATCTTTCATAACGTGACAACTTCAGTCTTGGACTCATTTTTATTCCAGCCACACTAGCAATAAACTTATTTAAGCTTAGCTGGGACACGTTTAATTGTGTAACACGTTATACGTGTTGATGATGAGTTAAAGATTATCATATGGTGAATACATTTAATTGTGCAAACGTTAGACGTGTTTATTGCGAGTAAATGGTTACCATATGGTGAATACATGGGCAACATTTTTCAACAAATTAATTTTAATGTTTTTTATTCGTACACCATGCTTATTTTTTCTTAGAAAATAAGGTTGATTTCAAGGTGTTTTATTCATACACCATGCTATACTTGATACTATGGTTACCAGGTTGTCAACTAAGTTATTTTTAGGATATCCTTAAATTTTAGAAGCATGATCAAATAAATCATCCTGTTTATAGAATAATTAGTCTAAAGACGAGTGTAATGCACGAGTTCAATTATTAAAATTTGTTTTTGATTAAAAGGTTCATAAGTCATTATATTATTATTAATATTTTGTATATCGATTTTTATGTTTAATTTTTTAAAAATCTATATCTAAATTAGTTGTTTTTCTTTATCAATGTTTATAAGTCTAAATAGTGTATAATATGAAATGAAATGAACTTATAAAAAAAACTTTAGGTAATAAACATATATATTGAACATGAGAACATCCATAAACATCCAAAAAATTCTTTTTATACAAAATTTAATGTTTTGTTTGTAATTTTACCATCATTGTCTAACATTAATAACTTTAATTCATGTCTACTTGTAACTCGAGATAATGCAACATAGAGCTTGAATCGGTGCCAGGTACCAAACATGCAATGATTATACAAAAGTTTGGACTATCTTTGTAATTTTTAAAGTTTGGGGACCAAACATACAATTTGATTAAATCACATGGACCATTTATACAATTTTCTATTTTGTTGACCAAAAAATAAACCAGTTTTATGCTACATCAATTAAAACTAAATCAAAGTTTCATGCTTTTATAAGTCAACTTGATGTAAAAAAACCAAAATACTAAAGTTTATCTTCAAAACAAAATCGAAAGCCTTCAATCGTACAAACTACTACCGTTTGCAATCGGGATTTGTATATATGAGCATTAATTGAGACTTAGCACAAGAGCTATTGTGATTTAAAACTTGGAGTGTGAATGATATTAAATAGATCAATGAAGACGTAAGGGATCGGTGAGTTGAACTTGAAATATAACGTGATTTGGGGTAAATCGAAACCATGATATGCTTATAAATTGAAAAAGATATGAAATGGTTCATCTTTTCATTTGAAAATCGGGAAATCGTGATTTGGGGAAATAGAAACCTTGAATTGATTATTTGAGACCCTGATTTGATGAGATGTCTAAAATCATTTTGGAATGAAAGACACGTATGGGGTTTCTTCTCATTTGCATAGGATGAGTGAAGTATGAAACATTTAATTGTTTGTTTAAATAAGCAAGAATCCAACACGTTTTAATTCATACTTTTAGTGTAATACAACCTATAAAAACTCATTATATTACTTGTTTTGTAGGAATAAAGTCAATTTGTTCTTGGGTAGATTAATAGTCAACTAAAACTTGCAATTTATTTCAGGGTTTATTTTGAAACCATCATAAATGCCCTTTGTAATGAGTTTTTTTTCAAAGTAGGGATGGTAGAAAAATAATTAACAAAAAGAGTATTTTTCAAAATATTTACCAAAATGGTTTTTTAGTGGAAAGGTAATTTTTCTTATTTATAATATGATTGGATAAAAGTATTTTTGTTTATTATAATGTTATTTAAGTAAATTAAAAGGATAAAGTTTTAATAATAAAAATCAATTTAGCATATGTCGTGATTTTGAAAATTGTTTTATAGTTCTTTTTATGATGGTTTTCTTAAAATATTTTCAATAACGTTTTCTCATACAAGTATATTATACTATTTATCGGTATTTTTTAACGTCTCTTTATAGAATACGTGTTCTGATATAGAAAAATCCTTTTATGAAATAAATGGGTTGTGTATTTTTTTTTCAAAATAACGATATATTATATAAATGTTTTAAACATAAATTTATATATAGTAATAATCATTTATATGTATATACATAAAATATAAAATAATCATCATATAACACTATTCGTACTGCGAGCCGGCTCGATCTCTACATATGAAGCTCGGGCCAAAATCATTTATTAGTAAAATGAGTTTGAGCTTGTTTAAGCTCATCTAGTTAGAGTTTTTAGCGAGTTGATCTCGAGTGACTTACGAGATAGCGTGACTCGTTTCTCCCCTAATTATTGTTGGGAGTCTATTAACAACATACATGTCCTTGGTAATTGAGGATTACATTTATAGTTCGTAAAATACAAAAAAAAAAACCATTAACTTTTTTTTTGGTTCGTCATGATATTTATATAAAATATTTTTAAAGAATGCATTTTTTGTTAAAAATAGTTTTTCTTATTACATCTTTTAAGCTACTTAAAAATATTTTCAAAAAATACATATTTTTAAAAGAATAAAATAACAAATGTGCCTACTTTTTGTAAAATTAAAAAAATATAGTAAATAAAAAATTTAACTTTTCTATATGAAAAGATGATCTAAAATTAAGTTTGAGTAAATTAAAAACAATAAAAATAAGTTTTAGAAAAACTTCTATTTTTAATTCGACATATGGACCAAATGGTTTTACAATTTTATTAACCTCTGTACTTAATAACATTATTTTAAAGTAAAATAAATGTAATAAATAGTATATAGTGAGAAAAAGAACACTTTCTTTTTTTAGTAAAAATTTTCTATATACACTACTAGGTTATGACCTGTGTACTACAAGGCTGATAAAAATAATATATTGTAATAGATTAACTTTTTATGTTTATATGGTAAGAACCGACTCTATAAATTACATATGTTAGTGTAAGAAATTTAAAAAATAATATAATTATTATAATTAATTTGAGATAGAAAACAAACCAATTCTAGATTTTGAGAAATGAAACGATCTAAAATAGATTAAAAGGTAGTGAAGTCAAAACCATATCTGAAGCCTAGAAAGTTGACACGTTTTGTAATACTTATTTCAAAATTTAAACTAGTATATGTTCATTATCAAAACGCTTAAATTTTAAATATTTTCATTAAGCAGTGACTTATGAATAAAACAATATTTATTTTCATGTAGATCATTTTTAAATGTTATAAATTTTATGTTAAATATGTTAGGTTGTATTTGATATCTTGGAATTACTAAAAAAAATATTTTAATTATAAAGTAAGTATTAAAAATTAAGAATAGATAATAAATAATTAAATTAAAATGTACATATTCATCCATGAATATATTTCACCTTGCTTGTAAACATAAACATTTTTGAGTCTAATTATTCTACTATAATTATGCGATCATATTTTTTCATGTCAAGATCATTGAAAAAAATAAAAGTTTTTAGTTCTATTTTTCATAAAATAATTTCATAAAATGATACGAGTAAACAAAAAGTATTTTTTTATCTTTAAGTCCCTAACTCACCTTTTTAAAATTATTTATTCAAAAATACAAAGATGATTTTGATATATTTATATCAATTCTTTTAAATAATGTCTAAATCCGAAGATACTAAGTATCAACTATTTAATATCTTTTGTTCATTTTAATATCTTTTGTTCATAGATCATTGAATGTTGTTTCTAAAACAATTTGCCATTTCATGACATAAGTTGTTATAATGAATGATAATTTATCATATAATTTTGATTATAAATTGCCTTTAACTTAAATATTAATAATTTTAATTTTACTTTAAATGAATGACAATTTTTGTGTATTTTTATTACACTAAGGTGTTATTTTCGAAATAGTTACTAGTATATATGGAAATTTTAAAACAATTTAAACATTAAAAGTTCATGCATAATCAGTAATTTGATACAATTATTTGATATCAAAATTAATATAAAAATAATTTAAAACTTAAAATTATATCAATTTCTAATATGAAAACTATTTAAAATGTTAATTATGGTAAGTGTTCATTATTTTATAAAATGATTAATAAATGTATTTTTTTAATTCTAAATCATAACTTCTAAATTAAATACAATCATAATTTAATAAATTTTAGTCGGGGAAACTCAATTGAGGAGTCTCATTGATTGCCACGTGTTCCAAGAAACCCTTGATGATTGTCATGTGTCTCTAGAAAACATTACTTTATTAGAAGTAACAGATTTAAGGGCAATAAACTTTCTTTGTAATTATAGTAATAGTTGATTCTATTCAAATTACTATGATTAAGAATAAGGATAGATACATTGTTAGGTAGAAAATGAAAAGAATAGGGGCTTAAGAAAAAGACATGTGTCAGTAAAAAAATTCTTTTATTAGTAAGTATAGATATTTTCGCTCTAAAATCTACAGCTGAAAATCTAATAACAGAAATACTGGTTATAAGTTTAATTTTAACCATAATGAAACATAAGTATGTTCAACAATATTAGGTGCAGTTTGTTTTTAGAGGTAACATGTCCGCAGTCTGCAGACAATGTCCGTAAACATCTGTAGAAGAAGAGGTGAACCAAATCTCTACAATCTGCAAGAAAAAAAATTTGTTTTTAACGTCTGCAGACTGCTAAAACAAACTAGTGGTGGTGTACGGCGGTGCTGGACGGTGGTGGTGGTGATGGTAGATGGTGGGTGGTGGTGGACAGTGGTCGTGGATGGTGGTGGTGGAGAGTGGGTGGTGATGGGGGTGGGTGTTTAACCCTCTGTAGACCTTAGAAGTGATTGACCAAATCTGCATCAAGAAGTGCTCGTACAAATGTTTTTTAATGAAATGTCTTTGAAAAAAAAATGGTCTGCAGATGGTAATGTTTGCGCGTGGTCTGCGCGGCGTAGACATAAGAGCCTACGCAAACTTTTAAAAAAACAAACACCACCTAAGTACGTTATGAGTGATTATGCATATTCAAGTAGCATCATTTATTGTCACTATATCTATCTATATTTATACTACTAGCTTTAGTGACCGTGTATTACACAGGTTTGTTCAGTAAAAATTTAAACATAATATAAGAATCGTTGATTGGTATGGAAGAATACAAAAAATCACGATAAATAAATTGATTTCATAACTGTTTACACATGAAAATCACAAATGTGTGAAGACCTCCTTGTAAACTACATTTGTGGTAGTATTAGAAGGCTTGCCATGTTCATCTAAAATTAACAACTTCAATCCATCTCTACTTGTAACTCTTGATAATGCCACGTAAAGTTGACCATGGGTGAAAACTGTTTCTTTAAGTACAATCCAACCTTGAAAGATAGTAAAAGTACCCAGAAAAAACATAATAAAATGAAAAGGCATTGTCATCAGCCCCAAAACGATAAAAGAAACTACTTTTCTATCTTAGGAGTAAGTAGGTGATGCTTGGTCTCCTTAAGTGCATCGTTCGAAGAGTCTTTATACGCCTTAGTTGTAGAAGAGCTTGCCATCTCATCAACATCATAGATTTCAACTAAGTTACGCTTTAAAGAACCTCCGGTGTATCTACTCTTGGTTGGGCAGATAACTTCAGTTGTTCCATTTGAATTACTTTTATCAAGAATTGACATGGGGGTTTCACTATCACCAGTACATGAAATAACATCCTGTTAAAAGTTTCATAAAATTAAGTTTCAAGAGTGAATATTATTATAAAGATACGTGCATAATAATAGAATATAGACTGCAAACTGATATAAAATACAAAGTTGTAGGTATGAAAACCTTGAAGGTACATGTATCCATTGATTTGAAGTTTTAGGATGTTAGATTAAGTGATTCGATAGCAGGACCCTTTAATAAACATAGAAAGAACAGTGTATTAGGATTTCTTATAGGAGATGGATGTTATTCAAAGTATGAGATCTATAAACAGAATGAAATTACTCATACGTGTCGAGCTGAAATTTCTTTTCGAGTTCAGATATGATATGTGGATCCTCTGTCATCTTGGAAACTCCAAAAAATTTGTAGTTATTCTCAATGTTGAAGTCAGTGATATCTATCTTAAATGCAAACTTTCTATCCAATAAAGTATTAAATATCTCTGGGTAGACACACATGCCATCTCCCTAAAAATGTAATAATGAAAAATATAAATTATAGAATGTAGTTGAAATAGAAATGTATAAATATTACATTTTAATAAAGTATGACAAAGTAGAGTTTAATAAAGAGAACCTGGAGGTAATCTTCATACAGATCACTTGCATTTTTTTTCAGAACCTTTTGGCCTCACGATCAAAAATTGTTAAAGAGACAATACCAGACGCGTCCTGAACTCTTATTGGTATCTTGAACCTAGATATCAGAAAAACAAATAGATTTAGTATTTAAAAAATGCAAAGTTAAAAGTAATGGGTACCGGTGCATTTACCTTGGAACAACGTCTATAAGTACATTCTCACATGTTCTGGTTCTGCATTTTAAAGGCCATTGTCTTCAACTGGTTTGACACATCGACAATAGCATTTGTATTGTCTTTACAGTATACCTTTTTCATGCATAACTGATAGAACCATATAACATCTGAGATGATTAATTTAACATGACCAACCACAACTACTGATTTACCTGAAAATTTATAGAAGTATAATAAAGATTTAATAATATAATTCACCAAGTAGAATAAAAAATAAATAATTATTTCACTAAATATAAGATAGTATGATGTTGGTGTACGGTTATAAGGTTCTTACAAATTAAAGTAAAAAAAATATAAGATACTTGTAATACCTGAGATATTTCATTAACCTCTGCTATGCTGTTGAAGTCTGTTAATGAGAAAATCATCAAATATTAACCAGCATCGACGAAGCAGGAAGACCAACAGTTAATGTACTATCACCTTCATTTTTTTTGAGATAACTATAAAAGATAAACATTATCAAATGCACATTACATATCGTGACAATCAATATCCGTAAATAAAGCATGTATACGTACTTTTTTTTAAACTGTAGGATCTCATCAATGTCTGAATTGATGAACAAACGTGACACAGCATAAGAGCTTGAAACAGAATATCCATCTAAAAATAGAAAAAGAAAACATTTAAATTGGGAGCATGGTTGAAATCAATGCAACAGGGTAGTGAAGATATTTTGATCAAATACCTTTAAATCTCTTAAACTTTCCAAATTGTAGAATGACGACAATGTACATGCATCGGTATTATTTCGAGATACTCAAAAAGCTGCCTCGCATAATCATCCCACAAAGTAACTGAAATCTTAAGACCCCTGCATCAGAAGAGTATATAAATCAAGTATTTATATAAAATGAAGGTGGTGAGTATTTTAAATTATAAAATAGTACAAGTCTTTGATCTGGAAGTTCAGCTTGGATGCTTGTTTTCCGCTTCTAGTCATGAGATCCTCCAACTTAAAATATCTGACTATGATACCAATCACATCTAGAGAATGGAAAAAAATAAGATGTAACAAACCCTAGTTTACAGATAAATATTAGTTTTAGTAAATACGAACTAATGATGGTGGATACTGTTACCTATACTTCCAGATTCTGAAACTTCAAGGTCAAGTATGGATCGAAAGTTTGAGAAGGAAAAACCATAGAATGGACCACTAAAGTCGGTGCATTTGGTAATAGTGGTATTGTAATAAAGGCACCTTTAAAGGGTTATCAACATATCTAAAAGAGGCAATATTATCACCCAAAGTTGGTTTCGGATAATCAAGATTGCCTTCTCAACCAAAAACTCTCAAAGCGCGTAAACCATTTGTGCAAGACACTTGCTTGGATCTTGTTTCCCTGAAATACAGAATATAAATAAGAATGAAATGTTTTTATGTTAGTATTTTAATTTCAATGGAACTAACCTGTTCATCGATCAAGATCATCTCTATGGTGAATGTTTGAGATGGATTCTTAAACATGGGCTGCCTCCACAACCTTATGATACGAACTCGAAGAGTAGAATCATCCTTGCGATATCAAGATCATTCAGAAAAGAAATAGAAGTTGAAGGATTCTGTGTGCCCAAGACACTTAGAATATTGATGTGGTTAGTACGTTATGATCCAAGTCGGGTTATACCCAATAACAAGCTTAGCAAACACCAATTAAATATTTAATTGGTGATAAGATCATGCAATTAATATTACACCAATTTAGAAAATGGGTTTTCTAAATAAATTGCATATGAGAAGGAACAACTTATTAGGATATTTTGTTCAATAATATTATTTGAAACGTCATTTAAATTAGTTAGATGACATCAAATAAGAAAAACAAAAATGAGAAAAAAAAATTGTAACTTATAAGTTAAATGGTTAATTGTATAAGTTATATAACTTGTACATGCAATTAAATGGCTAGTTGCATGTCTAGTTAAAAGACCATACAACATATGAATGTGTGATATAGCAAAAGGGGGGGAAACCCTTTTGGTCTTCAAAATTCGGCCGCCCCCTCCTTTTATTTGATTGGACCCACTTGCCTTGGTAGCTACACACATCATAAGTATTGTTGGGTTCTTGTGTTTCTAATCACACTTCCATTACATGCAAAAGAATAGCTCTCATCTTTCTCTCAAAACCCACGGTTTTGGCAGCTGAAAAAGGAGGTTCAAGGAGCTGTTCTTGTGGTGTTCTCATCCTAACAGAAGGTGTATGCAAGAGCTTGGGGTATAGACACTTGAGGATCTCTACACTTGAGTTCTTGGCCGTTTTAGCATCTCCAATCTCCTTCTTTTGGACGTTTTCTTGCTGCTGGAAGGAGGTAGTATGACAGCTCTTTGTGGCTGTCATATTGTATGATTTTATGTACATTTGTGTATTGTTCATAGCTTGTTTCATTCACATATATGATCCTTTTGTTTGGGTTTGTTTTTTCATCTAAATGAACATAAAGAACATGAAATTTTCAGTTTTAAAATCGGTTTTAAAACTATATATCCGCTGCGTTTTTCAGAATGTTAAAAGGTTAAACATGGATTTTGTGTTCTAGCAAACCCGTCAATGGCATCAAGAGCCGGTTATGTGGATGACTTGCTTGTTTTGTCCTTAAAATTGGTTTTAAAGGATGATAATAAACTAGTTATAGGCTGATTTGGGCTGTTATAGTTTGTTTGAATGATTCCCCAAACTTTCAAGGTCATATCACACATGCTAGTGATTAGACCTTGAAAGAAACATATTATGAAATGTTGATTGTTTGGACAATATTTAAACCAAAAATTTCAGTTTATGTTGGCTGAAATTGGTGGTTTTAAAAGGGGTTTCATTATATGTTTTGATGATATGATCATTGGATGATAGGTGCATAACCTAGCCATTGACCTTATGATGTTGGATGCTTGTGTTGGTTGTATTCATTCATTCAATTGGTTGTATTATTTGTTGTTTGTGCTTTGTTTCAAATGTAATTTATTTATTATTGGGTTGTAATAAATAGATTAGGTGTATTTTCATTTTACTAGATATCTTGTATTAGGACTTTATATCTTGTAATATGAAGACATACACATTGGAAGCACAAAGGAAGGTCACAAGAGAAACATGGAGCATTTTGGATGCGGTTTCAAGTGGGAGGCTTTTGGAAGCTTTCCATGTGATTGTTTGTGACCTTAGGAAAGACCTATGGACCACACTTGTGATGGCAAACAAGTGTGGGCCACTTTAGATGCTATGGTTATGCACATATGCTCATTGTGGTTGTTATATTATGCTTGATTGATTATGATTTTATGAATGATTGTATGATATTTGGATATGAGAACAATCTAAATAAAAATGATCTTAACAAGCTAATATAAAATGGTTCTTAGTCATTAAGTGTTAATAAATGGTTATTAAAAGGATTAATGATTTTTTAATAAAATGGGTTTTATTAAAAGAACCATAGGGACCTTGTATTTGAAAGCATACAAATACAAGTACATAGAGTTTTTTAAACTAGAATTATGAAACCTCTAAACATTTAACAAACAAGTTTAACACCGTCCTTTTGCACAACACTTAAGTCATTTGGAAACTCTTAATGGGATAAAGGTCACCTAACCATTTTGAGGGAACTTGTGACTTAAGGTGGGAATACCACATTGGTGGGATAAAAGTCACCTAACCACTTATGTTGGTAAAACTCACATGTGTGTGCAAGTAGGGTAACTTGATTTGCAAACCATGTTAAATGGATCACCTAAAATATGGTTTCCAAATGGGTTGATGGGATTAACATGCGACTTTGCATATGATGTTTAAAGTCGATCCCATACCCCTAGAAGTTGCAAATGGTTGCAATCGTCAATCGTTGACCACCTTATAATTTAAATCGTGGGATAAAGGTCACCTAACCACAATTTAAATGTAATGTTGGGTTCTAGATTTTAATATAAAATTGACCTTAAAAGGCATTAATATTAAAATTAGCAATATCGAAAATACTAAAATAGATCTTTGTTAATTTTGTAGATGGCCACCAATAATGAAAATCACGATAACTCATCCGCGTCAAACCAATCACTACGAGCGATCCTCAAAAGGAACGTCTACATCATAACAACTTTATTGATTGGTATCGAAACTTGAGAATTGTTCTCAAGCAAGAGAGAAGATCATATTTTAGACGACCCTATCCTCGATCAACCTAGCGAGGATGATGAGGAGGCCTATAACGATTGGCTGAAATAACTGAGGACTCCGTCCAAGTGTCTTGTCTCATGCTAGCGAGCATGACTCCGGATCTCCAAAAGGAGTATGAACATCACGGAGCTTACGACATGATAACCCAGCTGAAGGAAACGTTCCACAGCAAGCAAGGTTGAGCGCTTCGAAACGGTTCGAGCACTCCATGCATGTCATATGGACGAAAACCAATCTGTTTCATCTATGTACTTAAGATGAAAAGTCATATTGACCGCCTCGAGAGGCTAAATTGTCCCGTCTCGAAGGAGTTGGCCACGGATTTGATCCTAAATGGCCTAACCAAGAAGTTCGAGACATTCGTGTTGAACTACAACATGAATGCATGGGAAAAAAGCATTGGTGAGCTTCACTCAATGCTCAAAACGGCCGAGGCGGCCATGGGTAAAAGGGTTTTACCCGTTCTCACCATCAATGAAGGTGGGAACAACAAAAGGCCTCATCCCGCACCCAAGGCAAAGGTTGCCAAGGGTAGGGACCCGTTTGGGGAAAGGGAAAAGGGGTGGTAAGGGTACCACCCAAACCACAAGAGAAGAAGCAAAAGGTTGCTACTAATGACCATGCTTCAAGTGTGGGGAGATAGGACATTGGGCAAGGAATTGTCCTGTCCATCTCCAAGAGTTGAAAGCCAAGAGGGATGTCGGGCAGACCTCAGGTACAATATACATGATTCATATTGATCTTAATGTTAGATCTTCAAACACATGGGTATGGATACCGGATGTGGAACTCATATTTGCAATTGTTGTAGGGGTTCACAAGAAGTAGGGACTTCAAGAAAGGGGATGTTAGCCTCTTCATGGGCAATGGAACTAAAGTCTTAGTTGAAGCTCGTGGGGACTACATCCTAAGACTTCCAAGTGGTTTGGAAGTTATTTTGAAGAATGTTTGTATGCTCCTAGTTTGACTAGGAACATTATTTCTGTATCCAATTAAGACATTATGATTATGTATTATCCTTTATTGAAAATGATATTCATGTTTCTTTAAATGGTATGTTCTATTTTAAAGCTATTCCCATTAATGGTATTTATGAAATGGTTCATGAAAATACTTTAATAGTTCATTGTACCAAATAACACCAAGAAACTCAAGTTGGACTTGAGTGATACCTATCTTTGGCATTGTCATCTTGGTCATATAAACAAGAAACGTTTACAAACACTTCAAAAGAATGGTCTTTTACAAACAAATGAATGTGATTCATTTGATGTTGTGAATCTTGTTTACAAGGTAAGATGACTAAGGCACCCTTTAGTGGAACTACCGAAAGGGCAAAAGATTATTAGGAATCATACATTCGGATGTATGTGGTCCTTTTAAGCCAATGACTAGGAATGGTGAAAAATATTCATTACCTTTACCGACGACTATAGTCGCTATGGGTATGTGTAATATTAAGGCACAAAGATGAAGCTTTTGAAATGTTCAAAATCTTCAAGAAGTGAAAAAAAAATCAACTCAATAAGTCAATTAAAATTCTCCGTACCGATAGAGGATGTGAATACCTAAGTGATGTTTTTCAAGATCATCTTAGGAGCTGTGGGATTGTCTCACAACTCACTCCACCTGGAACACCACAACATAATGGTGTGTCTGAGAGGAGGAATCGAACCTTATTGGATATGGTCCGATCTATGATGGCTAGAAGCACATTACCTCTATCATTTTGGGTTTCGCTTTGCTCTCCGCGGCCTGTATTCTAAAATATGGCCCCAACCAAAAGGTGGAAAGGACCCTTTTGAGATATGGCATGGAAGAGTTCCATCCCTATCATACTTAAGGGTTTGGGATGTGAGGCTTATGTTAAGACTCCCACCCAAACAAATTGGAAGTCCGATCCACCAAGTGTATCTTTGTTGGATATCCTAAGATTCTATGGGATATTATTCTATGATCCACTGGAACAAAAAGTGTTTGTTGCCAGAAAGTGAGTTCTTAGAAGCAAAGTTCCTTATGGAAGGAGATGGCAGTAGAACAGTGGATCTTGAAGAGGATCAAGAACCACACCCGATACACGTTTGGTTGAAACTAGCACTCAACATAAGGATGTTGAGGATGATCAAGGGGTTGATCAATACACACAAGACGTTCGCAGAAGTGGTAGAACTAGTAATCCACCTGAAAGATATGGATTTTCATGGATGGATGCTATGTGGTAGATTCAGATGAACCAACCACATACCATAATGCAATATCCAATTCGGATTGTGACAATGGCTAGAAGCCATGAACGTTGAGATGCAATCCATGTATGACAATCAAGTTTGGGAACTTGTTTTACCACCTCTTAATTCCAAGATAGTTGGAAGTAAGTGTGGGTTTCAAGAAGAAAACCGATATGCATGGAAACTTGGATACTTATAAAGCTAGACTTGTAGCAAAGGATTTCACTCAAATCAAGGGGTTGATTATGATGAACCTTCTCACCTGTTATGATGCTAAAGTCTATAAGGATATTATTGCCATAGCTGCTCATTATGATTATGAGATTTGGCAAATGGATGTCAAAACCGCTTTCCTAAATGGATATCTTGAGAAGATGTCTATATGGTCAGCCTAAAGGTTTTGTCGATCCAATACATCCTAATAAAGTATGCAAGTTAAAGAAATCAATCTATGGATTGAAACAAGCATCGAGAAGCTGGAATCACCGTTTTGATGAGGAGGTAAAGAAATTTGGCTTCATCAAAAACGCTGATGAGGCTTGTGTATAAGAAGGCTAGTGGGAGCACATAACTTTCCTAGTATTGTATGTTGATGACATACTACTATTTGGAAATGACATTCCAACCTTGGAAGGTGTAAAAACCTGGCTTGGAAGTTGTTTTTCCATTAAGGATCTTGGTGAGGCCGCCTATATTTGGGAATAAAGATCTATAGGGATAGATCAAGGCGGTTGTGGTTTAAATCAAAGTGCATATATGATAAAATCTTGAAAAGGTTCAAGATGGAGAACTCTAAGAAAGGTACCGTACCTATTCAAAGAGGAACGATATTGAGTACGACTCAATGTCCTAGCTCAAAGGATGAGCAAGATAAAATGAAGGCAATCCCATACGCATCTGCTATTGGATCCATCATGTATGCGATGATATGCACTCGACCGGACGTGTCATGCGCTTTAAGCATGACAAGCCGAAACCAGCAAAATCCTGGAGACGGTCATTGGATGGCTGTTAAGAACATACTTAAGTACCTAAGGAGGACAAGAGATATGTTCCTATCTATGGATCTGGTGACGAGGAACTCATTGTAAAAGGTTACACGGATGCGAGTTTCCAAACCGATCGTGATGATTCTCGATCACAATCGGGATACATTTTCATTCTGAATGGAGGAGCGGTTTCTTGGAAGAGCTCCAAGCAGGATGTGGTGGCTCTATCAACTACGAATCAGAATACGTCGCCGCCTCATTGGCAGCTCAAGAAGCTGCATGGTTGAAGAAATTCATTGCCGATCTAGGGGTTGTCCCTTCCATTCAGGACCCCCTAGAGATCTTTTGTGATAACGAGGGTGCGATTGCTCAAATCAAGGAACCCCGTGCTCATCAAAAGACTAGGCACATTGAGCAGAGATTCAACTACATACGAGATGAAGTTGAAAAGGGAAAGATATGTATTCGCAAAGTTCATACGGATCAAAACATTGCGGATCCTCTCACGAAGCTCCTAGAAAAGGCAAAGCATGAAGGACATACTTGTGCCATGGGACTTCGATATTTAGTGATTGGATTTGATCTGTAAATTTTGTATTTGGATATGTGGGACTCTTTATTATTTGAATGAAATTATTTGGTTATAAAGTTTCAAATATGTTCCAATTTAGCATGTTTAATCCATGAGTAAATCGTTTACTCTAAATGTCCGTAGTCGTTCAAACCTGTGGGAGCAAGTTGAAGGTAAGACTATTATGAACTTAGATTGGTTGATATTATAAGGATGAATATAAAGCAATGGGTTGCTACCAAGGTCATAGATATTTGTGGGATACAATATTGGACTAACCCGCATCTCAAATTTTACTACATGGAATCTTATTAATTGATCATAAGTAATTT
>JABSNV010000074.1:0-2500 GCA_024085815.1 Flaveria linearis
TCGATCGAAGCCCAAATTGACCTCGAAATCGATCTCGCAAGCTCCTGAAATCAGGGGCTTTTGTTCCCCATGAGAAATCGTGTGTATGTGTGTGTAATTTCATATATGGTGTCGATTGAGTGATTAACCTGATGAAGAATAAGTCGCGTTGAATGTGTCAATCGAATGATGCTCAAGTTGATATAATCGAATTAAATTTGAGGTAAGCTTCGAATGATGATCGAGAGTAGAAGCCCCTTATCAATTCAGGTTTTGAAGCTCCGAAGGTAAGGTTCGAGTGAGTTGCAGGCGCGGGTATGGTGGTTGATCGATGGAGTTGTTTGTGTGGTTTTTCAAGTGGAATCAAGGTTGAGATAGATTAGAAATATGTATAACATCGTCCACGTTCGATTAATTGAATTATTATTGTTGTTTGGTGGGTTAACCGCGTTGAACGGTCGGGAATAAAGTTGGACTCGAGGTAATGAGCTTTGGATCCGAATTATTCGATGATTAAAGGTGCATAGGGTTCGAATCTTGGTCTCGAGGGTGTCGGGACCTTTAATTGAGTCAAACCGCGTAATTTGGGCGTTTGGGATCGCCGGAATACGGTCGGAGGTTCGCCGGAGCTACAGTGTCGACGGGGAGAGAGAAGCAGTCTATTTTCATTATTTTCACAATTGGTCCCTGCGGTTTCAAGTTTGACACTTTATGTTATTAGTTTCCTTTAGAAGTTTTGATAAATTACAAATAGCCCCCTTGAACTTCATTGTTATTATTATATTATTTTATTATTATTATTATTATATATTATTATTATTATTATTATTATATTATTATTAGTATTATTATTATTATTATTATTATTATATTATTATTATATTATTATTATTATTATTATTATTATTGGCAAACATCAACGTTTTAAACAAAATAAACTTTATTACGATAATACGCGATGTTACAACGACCGCCTTAACTTTGGTGAATTACAACTAATCGGGTTGAGGGCAACATGCCAACTTCAGAGTTACCTCACAGGGACCAACAATACGTTGCACACACTTGTCGGATATGTTTGTGACCACGTGCGCGGCCAGGAGATTGAAATTTGTAAAACATTCGAGGTGTCCCGTGTGAAAATTAAAAAAGACCATCGCCTGTCATTGTTTTCAAGATTACATTATAAAGTATCAACTTTTTGCCTTAGCCTCCTTGAATCATAGTTGACAAAAATGGAAATGATTCAGGAGTCTGGGGTTCATGTGGACACCAGTTGTTCACGTCCATGGGGCTTGCCATGTGCTTGTCGTTTGGAGATACACGTCCGAGAAGGTTTATTTTTCTTAATACATTTTTTTACTGTTGTCACACGATTGCATATTTTTCACTAATAATTTAACTTTAAATCCATCACAAGTATTCCACTCGATGCGGTAGATCCACACTGGAGGAAGCTTGATTTCGAGCCAGCGTACGTGGCGCCGCCTGAACCCGACTACGATGTGAATTTGATGACTTGAAACAAAAGGTTATGTCGTCTCCAATCCTCAAGTAAAGAAAAAATTGTTTAACAAAGTATTTGACTCTTTATTAAGAGTAAGTCAAAACTTAAAGAACCTGAGGTGCGTCATAACGACGTGGTCGTCCAAATATTAAGGAGCAACAAAGAAGAGCGGAATCCAATACACATCATAGTATGAGGGCTGCTAGACACAGCTCCTATACTTCCTCGCAACAAACTATGCCTGACCCGGCGAGGCATAGCTCATATACCCCTCAGTTAAAATGCCCAATGACCGTTCTAATAAGGCAAAGGCTGCTTCAAATGTACCGATTACGGGAGCTTCCCTAGGGTTTCCTTTAATATTGAAACCAAAGGAGGTGATAAAAGTTATGAGGTTTAAGGATCAGTTGCCCCAATGGATTCACCGGTACGTTTCGACTATAAAAGATGTGCGGCCTGATGGTAACTGTGGTTTCGGGCGATCGCTGTGGCTTTAGGGAGAAAGAAAAATGAATAGGAATGGGTTAGGCGTCAAATGTTGTCGGAGATGGATAGAAACATGGGTATTGGCGGAGCAATTTAAACCATGAGATGCTGGCTATTATGATTCTGTTCGTAATAGCTTAAATTGGTTTGGCACGACTAAACCCGCACCCGATACCCATTGGCTAACTTTTCCGGCCCATGGACTCGTAATTGCGCGAAACATTCAACTGTATTGTGCATCTTATTTCTTCATTTGGCAGCCAGACATGGTTCCCGCTGAGAACAGCCCCAGAGCCATTATTCACCTATCCAGTTGTCGCACTTGCTCAAATTAACGGAGCTCACTTTATTTGCATACAATTGGAAGGGGATTACCCGATGCCCAGTGTGAGCTATCATTGGCCGAGATATGCATACCAAGAAGCACTAGAATGGCAAAATAGTATGAGGATCGTTTAAATAATTACGTTAGAATAATGGATCGTCATAGAGGCACCAATGTCTCCTGTAAGATATCATTATCCGATA